>JAQIYK010000987.1:0-11203 GCA_034700465.1 Rotylenchus robustus | reverse complement strand
GTTGCTGCTTTTTCCAGGGGGGGGGGTGCGCACCCCCCCCCCCTAAATACGCCACCGAGTCAAGCTAACCTGTATGATCAATGCCAATAGACCACCACTGTTGGAATTTCCAGATGGTCGTATAATGAATGGTAGCAAGAATTGTTGTTGCGAATCGCCTCCCTCGCCGGAAGAGCGCAACAGATGAGCAAACTGGGGCATAAGTATATAAAAGCAATAAATACAGCGCCGATGACGAGTAACTGTTATTAGCTGCTGAATTTATTTGGGTTTTTTGGAACTCATCAAAAGTTTTGCGAAAATAGTAGTAGGTATAAGTTTCAAAGAAAAAACACCTATGTATAACATGCTTCCACAAATTCTTCAAAATTTTCAAGCGGTATTCTTGGACTAACATAAGAACAAGGAGTAGGCCGAAATCTCCAATAATTTTATGAAAAAACTATTTTTATCATAAAGTCGATGGAAAATTGTTTTGAATATCATTATATCATATTAAAAACACATATTGTATTTATGTGTGGAAAAAAGTAATATCACAAACTCCTTTGGGAAAGCAAAATGACCAACTTGGTGAAATATGAAAATGTTACAAGTAAACTATTAATGACTCTGGATTGTTTTATCATCGTCATGCACACAGTCAGGATGCACACAGTCCTCCTCGGCCCTATACTTTGTCTTTTCTCGATCTAAAATATTGAGTAAATTTAATTTTCCACCAAATATAGAATTAAGCACCTTTTCTTGGCAATGGCCTCCTCCACTGATTTGAGTTGTGCTAACAGATCTTCCTTCCGTTTTTTATTCTGTTGGCTGTTGTTCACCAAAGCTGCTGTTGCTGCCGAAGAAGATGCTTTCGATGGGATCCGACTGGTGTTTGTTGCTGGTGTTGTTGTGCTGTTTCCGTCAACATCCAACGAGCCTGCTAAAGTTGTAAATGATTCGATCTTTTTGGAAAAACCAGGTAAAAGTACAAACAAATACGTTTGTTGCGGTGCCGCTTGCCTTCAGTTTTAGATTGTTGTTCCACTGAATAATGGAAAATATATAAATTGATACTTGATGAATTCTCACCTTTTCCCTTGGCACCGGCGGTCTCGGGTACACCTTTGGCTCCACCCTTCTCATGTTCAACACCATCTTCCTTCTTCGGAAAACCCTTTTGTTGTTGTATGCTATTTTCCACGACATCCACAAAACTGGACATAAATTTGTCTTGCGCACCATCTGAATCTTCCTCATTTCTATCCCTTTCGCCATTTGGTACATTTTTTCCATCTTCCGCCGCAATTGGCTGCTGTTGCTGTTAACAAACATTTAATTATCAGTAACATTATTTTATAATCATTGTGGAATTTGATTTGCTAAAAAGGGCGAATTTGAACTTCGACTAAAAATGTGCGTAGAAGTTCCAAAAATTCCGATTCTAAAAAATCCCCAAAATTTGAATCTACCCACCTCTTTTTGACATCCGCCGACCAAAACCTCATTGCCTGCTGGTTGCTTGACCACATTCACATCATTATGTTTCAACTGTTTCTCTTCTCTAGTTGCTTTCGTTTCATTACTATCCAGTTTCGCCTGGTCAACTCTAAAAATAAAAAGGATCTTAACAATAAAAAAAATCGTTAATTCGTGCGAATGTCTTATCCGATCATTTTTGAAAATTAGAAAAATTCTATTTTTCATAGCCATTAACTTTTTTAAATAATTATTTTCTAAAATTTTAACCTCCGTTTATCACCCCAATCTCTTCAACAAAAATTTGTTTTGACAATGATTTTGAAAATAAAGAGCAATTTGAACCTGTATTTTTGTTTGGGTGGTTCCGATGAGCACACAGTAGCCGCCTCTTCTTCCCCCGCTTTTTTGTTCGATTCCTTTCTCTTCTCTCCTTTGATAGTCGTTCCCTCCTTTTTCGACTTTTTCCCAACTATTGTAGTTGTTTTTGTTGTCACTTTCACCGCCATCTTTTTATTCTCTGCTTCTTTTCCGGTTTGTATTGAGGATGAAGATGAGCTGATCGAAGATGTTGAAGTTGATGAGTCCGATGTTGACGAAGATGAACTACTTGATGATGAAGACCTGAAAAACACAACAAATAAGTTTGATTAAATCTATTGATTAGTCATAAAACGCAATTTCCGATCAATAACCTTGTTGGTTTCCTTTTCTCCTTCGGTGGCAAACGATAAGCAGCCGGGGCATTGTCGTTTTCGGTGTTTTTGTCGAAAAATCGCCGTGCTGCTGCAACAGTGGCTGCTTCTGCCGATTTCTTTGAGGAAGCTCCAATTACTGGCGGATGGTTGAGCCGGGCTGGTTGCCGTTGAGACAATTTGTTGTTAAGAGAAGAGGAAGAAATCTTCCTATAATTGCCAACAAGTTATTCAATTAACAAGATTATAAAATAATTTTTTTGTAGAAAATCTCTAAAATAATAAAAAAAATGTTTAAAAATTATCAAAAATCTTTTAACAATTTATCGCTGTACTAATTTTTCGATGAGAGCTATTCGTCTTTGGCATCTTTGGAAATAAATCATGGGCATCATTGGAAACAAAAAACAAACCTCTCCATTATTGGGCTCTTATCCAACTGTTGATGATTTTCATCTGATGAAATGGGAGATCCTTCTTTTGAGGATGATGACACACTAATACTTCTTTCCCGTGTTGGTGGTTCAGGCGTAGGGGCTAAAAAATAGTGTTTATATTTATTTAAAAATGACCATTAACGTGTCATTTTATTTGGATAAAATGTCTGGCGTCTTGTTTATACATATAATAATTTTTCAATAATTGTTTAGTGTATTAATAGGTAATAAATTCATTTCCTATATACACACTTAATATATTATAAAAATGGCATGCTATATGTACAAAGGCTTTTTTGATCAAAAACAAACGTGTTCTTGGCCCCCGACGTTGTTGCGTTTTGTCTTCATCTTTATTGCTGGTCAGAAGTGCTCCCAAGCTGGTGGATGATGGAGGATGGTATTTTCTTAAGTTTGAGGAAGACGGAGATCGAGAATGTGTTGAGGAAGATAGATTGCTGGTGACACGACGACGTTTGCTGCTGTCCCGACCCTCTCTTCCCTCATGCTTCTCACTATCCTTTGAAGAATGTCTCCGGCGAAGAACATTATCGCTCCTATTCGGCGAAACAGAAGATGAAGAAGAGTCTTAAATGGGAAGATTAATAGAGATAAAATTGCACAAACGTATCCAAGAAAAAGAAAGTGGGAACTGTTGAGCTCCCTTAATTCTTTTTTCCACCAAAAAGTTTCATAACGGAAAACTTTTTATTTAAATTATATTTTTTAAATCCTCATCCCTTCCCCATTGCCAAACATAGTATAAGCCGTGTTTTGATCTTCTGACCAACTATATCATTACCCGCTTTTCTTCCAAGCCGTGCACTCCTTCTCTCGAAATGATCTTCTGCTCTATCGCTTCTCAATGCTCTTCCATTACCACCACTCTCCTCCGTCTTTTCTCGTCTATTTTCTCTATACTCTTCACGATCACTTCTTCGTCTTTTTCTCCTCTCTCCGCTGACTCTTCCGCGTCGATCACCCACTTCACGACCATCATCTTCCTTATCGCGGCGATGACGAGTGGAAGATGAACGGGAACGACGGCGTTGGCGATCATGTGCCTAATATTTTGAATAGTATTCTTAAGAAATCTTCTAAAAAATGACTAAACCTTCCGACGATGCCGATCTACATTCGAAGAGGAAGACGAAAGAGAAGAGGTTCTTTGTCGCCGTGGCAAAACACGCACTCTTCTACTATCTTGGTCACGCGTCCCGCCCGCTGCTGGAGATGAAGATCGGCGGGGAGCATCACGTGCCCAAGGATCAGAGTAAGCATTGTTTGTGGCGAGTACACGTCGCTGGTCTAAATAAATTCTGTCGGTTAAAAATATTTTTTGAGAATAAAACAACCTCGTTCATTTCCTCTTTCCCTAGCTGGACGTCTAATTGCACTAGTAGTGTAGGTTGAATAAACAGGTGGTAACGGTGGCTGAGGCGGCTCCAAAATTGGCTTTTCACGTATAGCGTCAATCAGTGATGGAATTCCAGAGGCAGGCTTAATTTCTTGTAGGTTTTCTATTGAAAATTGGGTCGGTTTTCGATTGTTTTTAATTTTTTGGGTTTAAAGGCCAAAAAATTACCAAGATTCCTATTTGATCTTTTAGTTTAATAGCCAAAACCTTGGATGGCTTAACCACTCGGCTTGCCAGTTTTGGTTGTTCGGAAGCGGGAGGAGGTGAACAATTCAATGTGCTACTGCTTGTAATCCCAACAGAATAAGATGCCTCGACAACTACTCGTGAAGCAATTGGTCGTCGTATTTGTCCAATATGTTGCAGAATTGGTGACTGTTGAATAAAGCTGTAAGGTGAAAGCATGTAAATGCATCAACTTAAAAAATAAAAAACCTTGAAATTCTTGACGCTCCACTTTCGGATATTTCTGCTCCAAAATCTTTGTCGTTGCCAAATGAAGAAGGACTTATCGTCTCCATTCTGCCATTCTCCTCCACATCATCGTCCACTTCGTTCTCTTCCTTTCTCTTTTCTTCCTTGTCTTCTTCATCTGTACTTTCTCCACTGCCCTTTCCCCTACCAGCATTTTTTTCAACTTTCTGGCGTTGAACCAATTGCTCTCGAGCCTGTCGCAGGCCACGCTCCCAAGCAACACTTTCCGCGCTGGAAGATGCCGGCACGGGACGAGAATTTGATGAAGTGGGAATGATCGATGATTGAGATGAAGAAGAACCAATCAATGACAAGATGGACGGCGGAGCAAATTCGGTGGATAACAGCGGAATCTGAGAACGGGACAGAGTGAGGATGGTATCTTTCCTGGAATAAAAATCAGGCAGAAATACCGGTGGCCCAGTTGGAGGTGGAATGATCTGCTGCCTAAACACGGATGGCTGTTTGCGCAAATCGAATACTGATGGCATAATCCGAGAGACCTTTAAAAATTAATCCTGTCTTCTATTTAAAAAATCTTTAATTGGAGAATGTAAATCTTGTTAGATTTAAAAATTTTATTACTCCATCTGCTGACCTATATTTAAAGATTGCAATTTTAATCGAAGAAAAACATTGGAAATAAACTAATCATTTTTTGTTGTCCTGGTTATAGCGCTCGGTTTTTTAAACTGCTCGGATTGTGTAGTTTTTGCAGTTTGGAAAAGCTTCAACTATATTTAGGTATTTAGGAGCCCATATGGAAATAAACATTTCAATTTTCCGATTTGGTCAATTTCTCAGCATCTAATAATATGGCTGCTTTGCTTACCACATCGCGTGTGTGTGCGAATCTGCATCCGTCGCCGTTTATACAAAAACCTTTGAGGAAGTACCGGCACACCTCGCGCTCTCTTTGTTGCTGCTGCTGCTGTTGGTATTGTGGACGGGTTATTATTAGCGGTTCCCTCGGTTGATATGTTGTGAGCGAAACAGCCGAGACAGAAGGAACAGTCAGAACAGCAGGAGGAGACAAACCACCCTATGTTTAAGGAATATTTGCTAATAAGCTATACAATCCAAAATTGCAGTTTATATTCAGAAGATCTGCTGTGTGCAAAATGCGAAATGTAAAAAAATTACCCGAATTTCCGGGATCCCATCATCACTGTCCTCATCCGAACGCAACTCGCCCTCCTCCAACTCGTCGTCCTCTTCCCCATCTCCATCACTCCCTTCCTTTTCTTCCGGCCCTTCCGCTGGCTCCTCATCATTCAGCTCACCTTCTTCCTCCTCCTCTCCTCCATAATCTTCTCTCTCCTCACCGCCATAATCTTCTTCTCTCTCTTCATCTCTTCGCCCATCTTGCTTTGCTTTTTTCCTTTCAGTTGCTTCATCTCCACTGCTTATTACTTCTCCTTGCAATTCCAAACTCCCTTTCCGTAATTTCGCTTCTTCATGGTTCTGTATGAGTTGAATTAATACATTACTCAAATGGACATGGCACATAAGAAATAGGGGCAGGGTCCACCAGTAGCCCTTTTAATTTTTGGGTAGGAGGTGGCGCAAAAATTTTTGCCCGAGGGCACGGCGCACGGATCCAGGGGGTACCAGGGGCCGAAGGTGGGAAAAGGGGGAATTTTTTGAGAAAAATGTTAAATTTAAAAAAAAAAGGTCGCCGCGCCTCCGGCGCGTGTTGAAAATTTTTTCGAGGGAAAAGTGACTCGTATCGGACCCAATGTCCCCCCCCCCTCATCCCAGGGACGTAGCTAGGGGGGCGGGTAGGGCGCCCGCCCCCACCGAAATACCAAAAATTAAAATTTTTTAATAGGGTCCCCCTTTATGTATTCAAAAGTCGCGAACATTTTTCGCCGCGGCGCCGCGTAACTATGATTTTTCAATAGAATCTCACATTATGAACCCAAAACCTTTAAAAAATTTCCGCGCGGCGCCTAATGGCACCGCAAAACTATTAAAAATTTAGCTGTTAAACCAAAAATACATCCATAAAAACCGTTTTTTCGGTGCAATAATAAAAATGCATCTCTAAAAATCGACTTTTCGGTCCGAATAAAAAAAGGTCGCCAAAATTTTTGCCTCCGCCCCTCCCGAAACTCGAGGCTAGCTACGCCCCTGCCTCATCCCATCTATGTTTTACGAGTTTAGGCTAAGACAAAATTAAAGTTATAAATTATTAGGATTTTGTGAAAATTTTGAAATTCTGGTAATTTTGTGAAAATTTTGAATTTCTGATAATTTTGTGAAAATTTTGAGAAATGTTCACGTTTTTTTGAAAATTTTTGTTTTTTGAAAAATTTGGGGTCGAAGTGGGGGTTTTTGGTTTGGGGCCGAACGCCGAAGCGGGGCATTTTGGCTTGAAGCCGAAGTGGAGGTTTTTGGCTTAAGGCCGAAGTGGGAAGGGGAGAGCGAAGTGAGGTGCGCCCCTATGCCCGGTTGGTTACTATGCCCCTAGCAATTATGAACCTGTTGCGGAAGGAACTCATCTTCGAGGCTCTCCCGACTGTCCGTTTGATCAGGTTGATGGTTGCGATGCTCCACCCGCCAATCGCACTCATCCGCATCCGATGAAAAAGCTTCCTCAGCTCCAACTTCACCACCCTCCTCAGAATCCGTTATCTCAAAGTATCGAAACATTTTACTTTCTTTTTGGTTAATGATTTTCTTTTAAAAAATTTTTAAACCTGTTCAGCTCGTTCCTCCCCATCACCACTAGCCCCCAAATTTGTGTCACTGCCAGTCTCCAAAGGAGCTTCAAAGCTCTCCTCGTCCTCATCATAGTTCAACAAATCCACATTGTCCAGATCGATCACATTATCATCAAAGGAGCTGGCATTGTTCGCCGGGCCCTGATCGTAACAATCTTCATCGTTGGCTATTTGTGGTGGAGACGATGCATCGGCGTTGTCGAAAAGGTCTTCTTCCTCTGGTAAAATTTTTATTCAAAAATAGCAACCACATATGCTCCTTATTAAAAATGTACGCAAGGATTTCGAGTAATCTTAATACCAAAAATCCACTTTATTGTTCAAACAGTGTTATCACTATAACATTCTCAATACTTTTCCCAATACTTTTTCCATGAAAATGAAACAAACCATCATTGTGCATTGGTAACATGCTTTCGGTCTCATCCACCAATTGGCCCTCTTCATCCTCTTCTTCCTCGCCGCCACAAAATTCGGCCGAATTAGATTCAAGTGATTCCGATGCACCATCATTATCAGCGGTAGGGGTGTCTGGACTTCGGTCCATTTAGCTAAAAATAAAAATGTTTAAAATTTTGAATTTTTCTTTTAAACCTTTTGATTTACAACGAGGGAATCGTTCGTCAATTGGGCAAAAATGTGTGCCACTGCAATAAAAAAATTTGAACTTTGTGCAGCAATTTCTACGAATTTGTGGTGGCGTACATCCTGGATCCGGTAGATCAGAGCTAGGCATTTTATGCGTCGAATTATTTAGCGAATGCAATGGCGAGGAGAAAGGAAGAAGTGTGGAAAGGGCAGGAAGGAGGGGAGGAGCGGAAAAAAAGAGAAAACCGACGAGCTTTTTGGTTTATTTTTTCAGGTTCGGCAGTAATTTGGGCGGTGGGGACTGACGAAAGGATTTAAGATTAAGACATTGGATCGCTCCAGGACTTTAAAAACAGTCGCAATTGCGAATTGAAAGAAAAAGGACGAAACATTTTTGGCCGTTAATTTTTTGTACGCTTTCCTCTCCGATTGGACGTGGATTTTGTTGTGGTGATGAAAATGAATTCATTTTTGGTTAGGTTGAGGGAAGGGGAAGGAAAGGATGGAATTGGAATGAATAATTTTTGGGGCGGGGAGCTGGGAAGTGGGAAGGAAGGAAGCATTTTGGAGTTTGTATGGATTTTTAATGGGTTGGATTGTGGGCGGATGGATGGATGGTGGGAGGGAGGGAGGATGAAGTCGCATTGATCGAATTGAACATGCAAGGCGAGAGCAGCGATGGATGGAGAAGGGGCTAACCAAATTGGAAGACATGACGACGGAAGGTGAAGGGAAGGACTGAAAATAAGAAAGGTTAGGTTAGAGATGGGATGCGAGCGAAAATGGCTGACTCGACTGACTGTGTGTGACTGTGCGGCTGTGTTTTTTGCCTTTGTCCGTTTCCACCTTTTTCCTCGTCTGTTTGCTGATCGATCGATCATCCATCGAAAATAAAACAACGAGAACTGCTTCCTTCTGCTTCTTCCCTCTTGCTAGACGACGGATGCTAAGATGCTAACCAACCAGAGCGGAGAGGAAGAGGGGACATTTTGTTTTACTCCCTTATTTCTCTCGGGATTTTCAGTCCTCACTTTTCAGAAGTACGAAATGAATGAATATAGAAGAGAAGGGAGGGTTTGAAAAGTAAGAAGATAAGGAAGGAATTGATTGGGATTGGGTGAGGTCGTGAGTCGTGTGAGACTCGTAGTCGTAGATACAAGTAAAGTACCTAAGTATAATCCGAAAAATATTTGTTACGGTATTTTTCCTCGATTAAATTTTAAAGGGTATTCGTTGCGAAAAGTTGTTTTATTAAATAAAATCATTCGACTGAAGGACTGAACACTGAACTGATGGTTAAAAACAAAAAACTACAAAATAAAAAACAAACATCCAAAATCCGTTACTCTCCTTGTTTGTATCCTCTTTTTCGGTCAAATTTTCAAAGGCAATTTCGCTTATTTAAGCAAAAATGTAAGTATCTTTCGTTTATATACGAGCGGGAAATTCAATGATGGCCTCTATTGTTCGAAAATTTTGACCCTAGGCCTACTAAGTCAAGAAAGACCTCGAAATTTTCAAAAAATTAAAAACTTTTTTTGGCTATTTTTTCTCAAATCAAATTAGTTATTTTTTGCGCCGTTTTTGAAAAAAAAAATTCTTAAAAAAGCTGAAAATTTCCAAGGGCGGCGTAGAATCCGAATCTGATATCAGATTTTGTCAAAATCTATGATTTTTTTAACTTTACCAAACAAAAAAAAGCCAAGCATTTTTCTTCACAATTTCAATGCCTAATTAAGTTAAAATCCGTTAAAAAGCAATTTTGAGTTAAAAATCGCAAATGACAAAAGGGGATCCAAGATCCAACCCAAACTAGGAAGGTACCTCTCCCAAGGCCCTCCCTCCCCCCTCCTTTCCTTAGCCAAATTTAACAAAGTACATTTCGCGGGAATCGTTAGCTTTTTCGAAATTTGTATGGAAAATAAATTTAAAACAATTCATTAGAAACTTCGGTACTTTCGCATTTGGGCCCCCCCTGATCACGTGATCAGGGGGGTGATCGTGATCACGAATCTGACATTTATTTTGACAACATCTAATCATAGATCTGACATCAATTTTCATAAATTTTGGGTGGGGGCCCAAATGCGAAAGTACCCAAAACTTCTCAACATAAAAAAATATTTGTTTGATATAAAGCGAAATGCCAAAAAGGGTGTTTTTTGGTGTTTGCGTTTTTCGGTCAGTCATAAATTTTACGCATTTTTTTCGCTGTTCGTATAGAGAGTAAAGAGGATAGGCGAAATCTGTTTTTTATGGACTTGGACAAAAATTGCCGCTTTCTTCAATAGTGTATTCTAGCACAAACACATGTGAATATGCATGTTTATTTTAATATTGTCATACATTTCCCTTTTAAACTTTTACTTGAAAAAATGAAGTTTAGTGTTAAAATTTTAAAATTGTTAATTGATGCAATTAAAAATTTAATCCAAATTTTAGTAAAATGTCTTTTAAAAAGTATTATTCACTTCTCGGTTTCTTTATCGTCCTAATTATAATTGGTCTTTCTTTTGCACAAGACACTGTTGCCAACTTTGATGATTCTCTTGTTGAGGATGATGAGGTTGAAGCAGTGGCGGCAACAACAAAAAAAGAGGTATCGCTTTTGTTGAATGAATAAAAAAATAATGCTTACAACAACATAATACGCATTTTAAGAAATACATTCCTCCTGATTTTCAAAAGCCTGAAATCGACGAGGAACGATTTTATTTGTTGGAATTATTTGACGACCTTAAAGCCATTGGCAAGACTTGGTTCAAATCGGAGTCAAAGAAAGAAGGAGCGGATGAAGCGATCTCCAAGTACAATGGTTGTTTTATCATATCAAAATGAAAAGCAAACGAAACATTACAAATTTGAAAGCACAGTCTATAAATTTGGATTCACAGTATCAGAGACATACATGGGCAAGGGGGGGATGACAAAATCCCGATTGCGAAGTCCCCCTCCCATTTCGCTCCGAAGGTCAGTAATAGACAATATTTTTGGGCATACCAAAACAGCCTATTTTATTGTTTAACAGCCTATTAAACAGCCTTTATTTATTTGGCAGCCTTATCTTTTTTGACTTTTGCTGGTTGCTGGTTGGACATTTTTATTGGAGGGGGCTCGGCTTAATATTTCCTAAAAAAAATCGATCATTTTGGTCGGCCATTTTTAAAATTTACTTATTGTTAGAGCAAGCACTGCCGAGAAAATTTTGCAAATTTTGCTCATTTTTTTAAAAGGAAACTGGTTATTTTTTGCTAATTATCTATTGTTCGTTTTTTGTATCATTTCTTCTATCCTTCCTCCCCCACTGCGTACCCCCCCCCCCCTATCCCACGCTGCGTATCCCCTCCCCACCCCCAACCTGCCCCCGTTGCGTACCCCCTCCCCCACTGCGCGCAGTGGGGG
>JAQIYK010000986.1:0-11205 GCA_034700465.1 Rotylenchus robustus | reverse complement strand
TTTGAAATTTGCAATATTTTGGCGTTTTTTTATTGTTCGTTCCAATTGTATTTAGAAAAACTGACAATGAGTGAACACTTTACCAGTGAAAAAGAGTGTATATTATGTATGGCCAGGCAGCAGGCCATTGCATTTGCATTTATTGATAAAAAAGTTTTTACTATTTTATTTTATTTTTTTGCTTGTGTAATGTATTTTTCATGTATGAATTTTAAGTTAAAAATGTTGCTTTTGTCTTTTGTTTTGCTTGCATTTTGCAATTGCTCCTCAATCTCGATGCAATTTCCGTCAATTTATAATTATAAAAATTGAAATTAAATAAATACACTCCGACCGAAGGATTACAAAAAAATAAATAAAAAGTTTCGCAATAAATAAATAATAAATAGAAGAAACCGCTCAGCCAAAGGAAGAAAAAGCATCCAATAACAATAACACAACACTCTCTAAAAAACAGGCAAGGCAAAAGGCAATGTTGCGAAATTGTCCAATATTGGATATCACCCACCACATTTAATTTACATATATACATAGCATCCAATATCACTTTCATTTATCCATCTACTTACGATCGCACTAAAAATAGAAGAAGGAAGAAGATGGATGAGAGGATGACTCATTCATTTTGTTGGAGTTTTGGACTAGTTTAACAGAAAAGTGTCCTTACTTCTCGTTCCCACAGTCTTTATTCTTTCCTCACAGTCAGTCCAATCTCACAAAATCTTTCCAAAATTATCAAAATACCTGTAGAAAAAAACGCGGTTTTGTCTGTTTCCCATGTTCCCATCCAAAAAAAACTAAAAACTTGGCTCGGAATATTGCAGTTTACTTACCTATACCCTATACATACCTATCCAACTTTAAAAAATATACAAACAAATAAATGGAAGTATTATTAGTACCTTCGCCGATCACATGCACGAATCTTAAGCCAAAATCAATATTTGGAACATTTAATCAAATTTTATTTGATGATATAATATAAGTAATTCAAAAGTTATCAAAAAAAATTAAATAATTTAGGAGAGGAGGGAGACAATAATTTTTGAAATTTTGACAATAATTTTTGAAAATTAAAACATAAAAGGAGGGCTCGTAACTCGTAACACGGCAGTACCAAAAAATGCTGAATTTATTATAAAGCTTGTGCTTGTATGTTAGCGAATAGCAATATGTATTATATTATTTTATTAACAGATTCAAAAAATCGCTTCAACATTAATTTAGAGCATTTATTGAGCGACCATTCGACTCATTCATATACCAATCGACACAGTTTAAAATGTCTACATCGCTTAAGCACAGGGATTTTGTTGGGGAGCCGATGGGCGAGAAGGAGATCACTGCTGTCGCCGGTATTGGACCAGTCTACGGGAAAAAGCTGGAGGACAAGGTTCATATATTACCTTTTTAAATATAAAGCTTGATGACTATGTTTTACAATATAGGGCTACGACAAAGCCTACGTGTTATTCGGCCAGTTTCTGTTACTGAAAAAGGACAAGGAGCTGTTCACGGAATGGCTAAAAGAAGAGGTCGGCGCTAGCACACAACACGCCACAGGTTACAAAAAAAAATTCGGATTAATCCTTAACTTTATTGCCCATTAAGCCTGTTACAACTGTTTGGAGGAGTGGGCCGGCCAGCACATTTGATGAACACGATGATCAAATAGAAGCGAAGAGTGGAAAGACACAAACAAAAATGTTTGGATTTTTCAAAATTCGTTCTGCCTTCGATCGGTTAAAAATATTCCCATATACTCATTGTTACTTTTCCACGCTCATTTGATTCATTTACAAGATCTGACATTTTTGTTTGTTTTTTTTGCTAATGTTTTTGGACCATTTCCCGATTGCTGTTTCCAATGATAAAACACTTGAATTTGTAAAAATCAATTTAGCAATTCGTAAGTGCACAATGTGATTGATTTCCTTCATTGATTTATACTTTTTAATTTTATTAATAATTTATTGATAGCTTGCATTTTCATTAATCAAAATAGTAACAAAAGCAGTTAGTTGGTACGTACAAAATTTACAGAAAACCCTGTGCAAAGTGCAAAACAGTCACTCAAGATCTTGCACATTTGGAATTTCATACAAGTATTTTATTTTTTATATTTCTCGCTCCCTGACTGACGGCCAGCAGCAGCCACGTCAGTTTATGTATGGTCGGATCGGCGGCGGAGCGTTCGTCCTGCCAGCCGCTACCATAAATCGACGGATCGTTTAAAAATGTTATCTTTTTGAGATTTGCGGGGATTTTATTTTTGTTCATTCAATATTCACTGATATGATAATGATAAATAAGTTGGTCATGTCATACTTAGTTGTTACACTAACTAATGGGTCGGCATCTTAATTGACATTGACCCTAAGTTCAACTCTGACAATTGGTTTGAAATTTTTCCAAAAATGGAAAAGAATTATACTATTGGCCATGGAAAAGAATTATACTATTGCACCTAAATACATAGGACAGAGACGGGCCACAAAGTTCAACATTTTCTAAACTAATAAAAGAAAAAAAAAGTAAAAATTGCTCTTCAATTTTTCGACTTATTAGCCTCACACATACATAATAAGTGGCCATAACTCGCGAACCAATTTGGATTTGGATACAAGTAACCAGTCTTTTCCATTATGATAGATAGCAGACTCCTTGGCCTACATCATAAAGTAATCAAAAATTGTAAATGTGGTGTTTTCAGATTTTCAAAATTCACAAATCAGAAAATTGAAAAATGCCGTTGCGCCTAGACGTTAAACGGAAACTATTGGCGCGTTCGGATCGCGTCAAGTCGGTAGACTTGCATCCGAACGAGCAATGGATGCTGATCTCGCTGTACAACGGTTTTGTGCACATTTGGAACTACGAATCGCAACAATTGATCAAGTCATTCGAGGTTTGCTTAAAGTATAGGACAAAGTATTAGTTAGTTTATTAGCACTTTAACATAAATATATGACAAATATGTAGTTATTTGTATATCACTAAATGGTTAAAGAAGATCACATCATTAACATTAGATGATCACCAAATTAGTAACTGATTAACTCTTAACTTTGCAAGCTTTGAATTTTTACTTAATTGTTATACATTTTTATAAAAGCTGGCAATGATTATAAATTGTACGAGGATTGGAGGGATCAAAGAACAGGATCTGTCGTTAAGATTCTTGGTTCTCCCGCCGATGACTTGGTCTAATCTTCTCTCTGAGCCATTGCATTTTATTTTTGAAAAATTGTTAAAAATTTACATATTTTTCACATTTTAAGTTTTTAAACAAAACAAAAAAATGTCTTTAGGTATGCGAGCTGCCAGTCCGGGCCGCAAAATTCATAGTGCGCAAGAATTGGATCGCCACCGGCTCCGATGACATGCAATTGCGTATTTTCAACTACAACACGCTGGAACGCGTTCATCAAATGGTATGATTAAGCCTTACAAAACTACCCGCTTTCTTATAATAGCAAAACTTCAACTATTTGGCTCTTTACCAATTTTATATAAATTTAAAAATAAAATAAATTTTTGGGAAAAGATTTAAAGTTTGTTTGGTGTTTTAAATAAATATTACCAGTTCCCGATTTACCAGTTACTATGAAACTAAATCGTAATCTTAACGGATTTCTTATAAAAAACCAAAGAGTACATATTACGAGAAATTAGTAAAATTCAAAATTTTCAACTTCAGGAAGCGCACTCCGATTATTTGCGCGCAATTGCGGTCCACCCAACTCAGCCCTTTCTGTTGACTTCTTCCGATGACATGATGGTAAAGCTGTGGGACTGGGAGGACAAATGGAAGCTCAAGCAGTCATTTGAAGGTAAAATTCATGTTTTGATAAATTTAAAAATTACATTTTTTGTTAGGACATACTCACTATGTGATGCAGTTGGTGATCAACCCAAAGGACAACAACACATTTGCAACTGCGTCGTTGGACAAGACAATCAAAGTTTGGCAATTCGGAAGCACTACGCCAAACTTCACGCTGGAGGGCCACGAGAAAGGGGTTCAAATTTTTAATCATTCATATGTATGTAAATCGAACACTCATCTATCAAGTTCTTTAAACAGACTTACATAATAAGAAAAATTTAAACACTAAATTAAGGTGAACTGTGTGGACTAC
Source organism: Rotylenchus robustus (assembly GCA_034700465.1). Taxonomy (NCBI): domain Eukaryota; kingdom Metazoa; phylum Nematoda; class Chromadorea; order Rhabditida; family Hoplolaimidae; genus Rotylenchus; species Rotylenchus robustus. Next base: position 7,063 of record JAQIYK010000986.1, on the reverse strand, counting down.
TACCATGGCGGTGATAAGCCCTACCTGATTTCGGGCGCCGATGATCGACTGATCAAAATTTGGGACTACCAAAACAAAACATGCGTTGCCACCCTGGACGGCCACGCTCACAACGTGTCCGCGGTGTGTTTTCACCCTGAACTGCCTATAATCATCACCGGCTCCGAGGATTCCACCGTGCGCATATGGCACGCAAACACAAACAGGTTCGGATTTTTGATAGTCTTAAAATTTGAAATCAAAAAATTTACCTTTTGTGCATAAAAAAAGACTAAATGGTTAGCCAATACTAAAACTAAAGTCTACCGTTGTGAACAATTTACAGAAAATTCAGGTATTTTCTAAATCTCGACTATTTACGGTTATCTGGAGACTGGAAAGTGTCTAATATTGAAATTTTCTGTTTCAATAATGAATTTTGCTCTAGACTCGAGACAACGTTGAACTACGGGTTGGAACGGGTGTGGTGCATTACTGCCCAGCGCGGCTCGAACACAGTGGCAATTGGCTACGATGAGGGCTCTGTGACGATCAAATTGGGCCGGGAAGAGCCGGCGGTGTCAATGGACGCGAGCGGAAAGGTCCTGTGGGCACGACATACCGAAATTCAGCTGGCCAACCTGAAAACTGTTGATGAACATACGATTGAGAATGCGCAAGGTTATCTTTTGCTTTTTTGAAGAAAAACTTTTTCTATGTAATAAGAAAAAAAGAATCCATGATATAAAAGCTATGATTAAAATTATACTCTTGAAACACCCTTAATTAAATATGTATTTTTCCAAATTTTGTAGAAGAAAAGTGGATAAATATATATAATCGTTTCAGATAAAACTATGGTTTGGTGACGAAAAAAATACAATAACAATAGATATATATAACAATAGAAAAACAGTAAAATAACAAAGATACAAAAACGAAAAAAGCCAACAATTGTATAACTCGTCAAATGTTTGGATTTTTCACAAATTTCCCAGTCAAATAACCTGAAAAATTTGCCACACATACTGGTGTTTCGGTGGTGTATTGGTTAAAGTTATGTGATTTTGAGGCATTGGTTCAAACCTACAAATATGTTGTGTGCGATGATGAAAAAAACATGAGCCAATTCTTTGATGACAGAATACATGATATTATCAATGATAGGGCTGAGCACATTTTTAGCATCATTTTATTAATTTTTCAGTTTTTTATTATATATATATATATATTAGCAATCTTTTACATTTTTCAATTAATTCTGGGACAGACATATCGATAAATTTTTAAAATTTACAGATTTACACCTTTCACATAAATTACAAAATTATTTTATGTATACATAAAACTGTAATTACAAAATTACAGATGGCGAACGTTTGGGGCTAGCAGTGAAGGACATGGGCTCTACCGAGATATACCCGCAAAAGGTGCACCATTCGCCGAATGGACGCTTCGTGGTGGTGTGCGGGGACGGCGAGTACATCATCTACACAGCCACCGCGTTGCGCAACAAATCCTTCGGTCAAGCGCTGGACTTTGCCTGGGCCAGCGACTCCAACCTGTACGCAGTGCAGGAGAGCTCGCAACTGATCAAAGTGTTCAAGAACTTCAAGGTTTGTTTAGAACAAGCTGAGGTTAGCATTGTCCATAATTCAATGCAAGTTCATATCCGTTCTTTAAAAACAATTTCTCCAATTTGAGTTTTACTCAAAAAACTCAACACCCTTAATATTACGTTTATTTTACGGAAAATGGATGTGAAAAGGAAATACACTCTTTAATATTGAATTTTTTGTAAAACATTAGTAAAAGTTGAAGAAATGAATATATGCTATTTGAACAACAAAAATTTAAATACTTGATTGAAATTTAAAATTTAAGGAAGTTCTCCAAATTCGGCCGGACATCACGCTGGAGGGCATTGACGGGGGCCATTTGCTGGCAGCACGTTCAGCTGGTTCGCTGCTCTTCTACGACTGGGACACCGGGCACGTGATCCGTCGCATTGAAATGGCCGCCAAACACGTGTATTGGAGCGAAAGCGGCGAAATGGTATAAAAGCCACGAAAATATTTTTTGAACTTTAAAATTTTCAACTTTGAATCTCATTTTAAAGTAAATCTTAATTTTCAATTCATAATGTTTTTAAAAATAGAAAATATTTATTATTTGCAAACTTTATTCCAAGATTCCAACCAATGTAAATTACTTAAATTCATTAAAAATTAAAAACCTTTTTAGGTGGCAATTGGTGGCGAAGAGTCCCTGTACATTCTGAAGTACAATGCGGATGCTGTGACCAACGCAAATGTGGCGGACATTGGGCCCGACGGGATTGAAGACGCATTTGAAGTGATCGGTGCGAAAAATTGATTTTAAAAAGATTTTGGAAAATTTTAAACGATAATTTTAAAGGAGAACTCAGCGAATCGGTGAAGACCGGCTTCTGGATAGGCTGCTGCTTCATCTTCACAACAACACTAAACCGTCTGAGCTATTATGTGGGCGGTGAGCTGGTCACCATTGCGCACATGGACCGGCCACTTTATTTAGTTTGTAACTTGCTTGAACAAAATTTGAATTTTTTGAATTAAATTTTTTTGTATAATAAAACAAATTTTATTCCCAAATACCGAAATTTGAATTAATTTGGATATGAATTTTCTGGACAAAAAAATACAGAAACCCGTATACAAAAATTCAGGTTTAGAAAATCCAGGTCCATAAATTAATAACTATTGTCAAAAAACGAATTAGAAGAACGGAACCTCACATCTCGAAATGAGTGTGTATCGCCAATTTGGGTACATGCTTCACATAATGATGTGAAAGTGTAAAAAAGTTTGCATGTATACACGTGCTTTCATGCATTTGAGTTGAAAAGGTGCGTGTGAAATGTAACCTACAATAAATAAGGTCAAAAATTCAAATTAATAAAATTTAAATAAAAAAGAAGTAATTTTTTTAATTGATCATTTCAAATTGAATGTTTCTTTCGAATTACATTGTTTTTTCCGATTTTTTCCTTTTTTTGAAAAATATCTATCAGAAAATTGTTGAAAATTTATAAATAAAATTTTTCCCATATTCAATATCCGATAGTTTAGCTCGGCTATTTGTCCAAGGAGAATCGCGTGTTCGCCAGCGACAAGGACCACAACATTGTGTCGTACAAACTGTTGCTCTCCGTGCTCGAGTACCAGTCGGCGGTGATGTGTCGCGACTTTGACTCGGCCGACCAAATTTTGAAAACCATTCCGGAAAGCCAGTGCACCCGGGTGGCGCAGTTCCTCGAAAAACAGGTTCGTCGGACAATGAAATATCTAATGTTTAAATTTTTATATATTTTTAAACTTTGAAACGCATAAATGGTGGAAAACAATTTTTGGCCAAATCTTTAATATGTATTTCTTCAAGTTTTTGGCCCAAAAATTAAATGCTATAACGTGAATATGAATACATATCTGTATTTGAATTTCAATATTTAACAGCTATAATTGAATTTGACCGAATTTTTAAGGTTTTTAAATTTTTCATCTTCATGCTCATCAGTTTTGTTTGAGAATTTTATTATTTGTTAAAAATAAGGTTTAAATTTTCGCCATTTTAGGGGTTCAAGAAGCAGGCGCTCGCGGTCAGCAAAGACCCGCAACATCGATTTGAGTTGGCACTGTCATTGGGTGATCTGCGCGCTGCCTACGAGATGGCACAACAGGCGGACAGTGAGGAGAAGTGGAAACAATTGGCACATGCAGCGGTAAGGGAAAATCACATTTGAATAATGTAAAAATTAAAATAAATGTAAAAATAAAAAATTGAACACAAATTTATCAAAAAACAAAAAATTCAATTTATTTTAAGAAAATTGTAAGTAATTTTTCTTTTTATATTGGTACCAAAAATGTTGAATGTAATTTTCAAAAAAAAATCAATTTTATCCGTAAAATTTAGACAATCAAATCGGAGCTCCGTTTGGCTGGAGAGTGTCTTGCCAAGGCAAATGATTTTGGAGGCCTGCTTCTGCTTGCCTCATGCGCTGGTTCGAATCGATTGGTAAAATTCTTATTTTAATTAAAAAGCAAAATTCAAATTTAAAAATAAATCAAAAATTGGTTATTTTTTAAAATACTGAATGAGTGTTTTTTAAATATATTTTTGGTCTAAATTTCGCAATCTTTTTTCCGATGTCCCAATTGGCCAACGAGTCGCGCGGCCAAGGCCAACACAACGTGTCCTTCCTGTCCAATTTTCTGCTCGGCGACGTGCAGCAATGCATTGACATTTTGGTGGAGAACGGGCGCATTCCGGAAGCGGCCTTCTTTGCACACACTTACGCGCCCAGCCAAGTTTGAAATTGAAACTTTTTTTCATAAAAATAATAAAATGCAAAAATTGGATTTTTAAAAGCCTTTAAAAAATATCAAAAATAATTTTTTGCTTTAAAAAATATCAAAAATAAATTTTTTTAAAAAACTTTAAATTTTTGTTTATAAATTGTTCAATCAAGGTACCTCGGCTAGTTACACTATGGCGCGATGCAGCCAGTCAAAACTTGACCGGAATCAGCAAGCGGGTATTTTTCTTTATAAATAATAAGTAGAAAAATAAATAGTTTTGTAGGGAATTGTTACTATAAATTTTAAAATTAATTTTGGATCTAAAAATCACTTTTCAATGCAAAAGTGATTTTTCAACAAAAAGCAACCATAATTTAGAACAAGATAAACATTTTTATCGAACTATGTAAATTTTGTTAAAATTTCTTCAATTATTTTGGCCAAAATTCTGTTCGTTAATTTTTCGGTAATAAAAATTAAAAATAATTCCTTTTTTTAATTCAGAATATTGGCGAAAGTTTGGCGGACCCGCTAAAATATGCGAACCTTTTTCCCGGCTTTACGGAAGCGCTCAAAACTGAACAGGAACGTGACATGGCGGCGGCGTCAGCGGGTTCACTGAACGGCGATAGTGCATTGACCAACGGCGCTGGAAAAGTTTTGGTATAAAATTAAAAAAAATTCTATTCAATATATAACAAAAAACAAACATATGGAATATCAAAAATTAAATTTCATAATCTGTCCCAACATGTTGAAATAAAAATCTGATGAAGATTTAGTACTATTGTTTTTTCTATATGTTCAAAAAATCTATGATCAAAACATTTTTTAAAATTAAAAAAAAATCAAAAATTTTATTCCAAAATTTTGTAACCTCTGATTTTTTATTTGCGATTTATTGTTTTTTAGGCCGAATCACATACCTTATTGAGTGGAGAAAGTGGAGGAGGCGGAGGATTACCGCCGCCGATGACAGCAATGGAACGGTCAGCAGCAGAAGCGCCTCCATCCGCGTCATCGGAAGGGGACGAAGAGGTTAAAATTTTAAAATAAATGATAAAATATCAACAAATCTATTTTTTAAAGGCAACCCATCGGAAGGATCAAGACTACACATCCGCAATCAGTTCAATGTCGTCGCTGGACAAACTGGTCGATGCGGACGACGACGAGGAGGAGGAGGAAGAGGAGGAGGAGCAGGAACACCTCCAAAAACAGCAACAACAACAGAAACATGTTCAACAACAGTCCTCTTCAACCGCAAAAGCCGTGGCGCCATCGCTAACGAAAACGGGCGAAAAATTGCTGCGAGATAGTGATGAGGATGAAGAGGATGACGACGAGGAAGACGAAGAAATAGTGGTCAAAAATGATTGAGACAGACAGGCAGAGACAGACGAGAGAGTACATACATATTTGCTAGCACTGTTGGTTGTTGTACTTTTGGGCTGGTGCATAAGTTATTAATTATTATTATTATCATTATTTAAAAAGTGAAAATAATATTTGTTTCCACACAAAACAAATTCATTGTGATTTATTGAATATTTTATATATTTTCATTGGAGGAATCGGCGATGGATAAACACTTATTAGATCAGTTGAACGATGTCACAAAAATGGTGTTTTTTTGTAAAATTGAGAATTATTACCAATTCATATTTAAAGTTTATGCCAATTTCTATTGAACAGAATCGTGTTGGGAAAATTGGAATTTTTTATTTTCGACCCTCAAAAATTTTCGACTCCAAACATCGGTCATAATCATAAACTTTCGAATTCTCATATAATTCAAATATTTTCTAAAATAATTAACGTTTTTTAGCGAAATTTGATCATTTTTGGGGTTTAAAAAAACTCCGCTCTGATTCCGACCTCCGAAAATTTTTGACTCCGGCCCCCAAAATTTTCGGAGCCGGAGCCTAGAGTCGGAATTTTTCCCAGCACTGAATATAATTTTTCAATTCTTAATTCTGTCCTAATTATGTCGACTACGTTCGCGAAAAATCCATTTGAATTTCATTTTTAGTTCCGAAATTTTGAAATCTAAATCCAAAATTTTTGGAGAAAATTCAAAGGTTTTTAAGCAAAAAATTTAGACTCACGAATTTTTATTAGTCAATTATTTTACTTATTGCACAAACTAACATTTATTTCATCGTCGAATGTGCTGCCAAATTGAGACGTTCATCTTCATGGACTTTGAGGCCACTGGCCTGTTCGACGACCCGTCCAATGATCCACTGTTCAATCTCAACCGGTGCGCGGAGACTGCGCGAGAACGAACACTCCGCTTGGCAAACATCATCGATTCAGGTTGATTTTGTGGAAATTTGTTAATTAAAATTTTTAGCCAAAAAGCCAAGTTGCGCTTTTCGCTCAAAATTCCGTAACATTCTTTTTTGTCTTTCAATCAATCGAATTTCATATTCAAAAAAACGATAGAATTTCGTTCCTGTTCGGATCTAGAAGATTCAAAAATAAAAAATATTGTAGAAATACACCATAATCGAATTTTTCTTTCCAATTTTTTTTTGTCTATATTCAATAGTATACCGTACCTAACCAAATTGAAGACTAAGACTAACAGTATTCTGAATATAGTAACGAATGGTATTTAGAATACCATTTATTCAGAATTTCGTACGTGAATCCGTTCGAAACGGTATTCGGAATATCGTATCGAGCGTTACTTTATAATGCCCGGTTTAACGTAATTCAAAATACCGTACCACTCGGTG
>JAQIYK010000985.1:0-11208 GCA_034700465.1 Rotylenchus robustus | reverse complement strand
CTCTTTTCTCCCCCCCCCCCCGATATTTTTTATCTTTTCTTTCTCCCCCCCCCCCCCGATATCCTTTCTCTTTTCTTCCCCCCCCCCCGATATTCTTTCTCTTTTCTTTCTCTCCCCCCCCGATATTCCTTCTCTGCTCCAATTTTGTTCCATTTTTTGGATTGGCTTTGTTCTCTTCAATTATATGTGGCCTGCTGAACCTTTCGTGAGAAAATGATAGAATAATCTACATTTTATCAATAGTTGGTTGTGGGAATGCAAAATATGGATTAATGTAACATTTTATTTTGAAACTATTTTTGCCATTTAACAGCAGCTATTATTTTTGTCTCTTCTTTATTAAAAAGACGAACATTTTTTGTTTATGTTTAATTAAGTTTTTTAATTAATATATTCACCTTTTTAAAATACTCGCTCTTATAGGTGCTATGTTGTTCCGTAAAAAAGTGCAAATACCCAAAAATCCCCTAATGGGCGTTCCGTAAAAGTCCAAATGCTCAAAAAAATTCAATTTTTCTAAAAACTAAAATAAATTAAAACCCCATTAAATTGCGATTTAGTGTAGTCTAAAGGATCCAGGATCCCCCTTTTGATTTTGAAAGAGGGGATACAAACTGAACATGTACCCAATTTCTCAATGGCCGATACATTTTCAAAAAATAATGGACATTTATTTATTTAATAAATGTCCAAAAAACAAATAAACATTTAATTATTAAATTTATTTTGACTTAAATTTTGGTAATCATGTATTTAATTTGACTTTAACTTAAGTTTTTTGTTTATTTTAACTTAATATTAAACTTAATTAATTTTTAGCAACCTAGCATTACAAGGATGTACTAACCTATTGAAATGGCCGATTTTGCTGTCTTTAATAATAAAAAATTTCTCAACTTTTTTTCCATACTCATCTCCCAAAATTAGCGAAAAAATGGGTTTTTTATGTCATATAAAAAATATAATATAAAATATGTATGATAGGCACTTGCAAAAAATGCGCATTTGCACTATTTACGGAACGCCCACATTTTCACTTTTACGGAATGACTCAGCACAGCTCTTATACACACTCTCTCTCTGCTCAACAATCATATACCGTACTCTTTTCTTTTCTCGTTCCTTTCGCTCTTTTTTCTCTTCACACTCTCAGGTACGGTACTCGCTCTTTCCTCTCTCCCTCTCTGCTCTACATCAGGTTTACAGTATTCTTTCTTCTTTCTTTCTCTTTCTTTGCAAACTACAGTATTCTTTCTTCTTTCTTTCTCTTTCTTTGCAAACTACAGTATTCTTCTTTCTTTCTTCCTCTTTTTCTTGCAAACTACAGTATTCTTCCTTCTTTTCTTCCTCTTCTTTCTACAAACTACAGTATTCTTCTTTTTTTCCTTTTCTTTTTCCTGCAAACTACAGTATTCTTCTTTCTTTCTTCCTCTTTTTCCTGCAAACTACAGTATTCTTCTTTCTTTCCTCCTCTTTTTCTCTACTTCTCTTCTTCTCTCTCTCTCTCGTTCCCTCCCGTTCTCTCTCTCTCTCTCTTTCTCTCTCTCTCTTTATCTCTCTCTCTCTTTTTTCTTTCACGTAATAAGATACCGTACTTCCTTCTCCCTGCCCCTCAACAGCTCAATGATCAGCCAATTGCACCAATGGAATGCCTTTGTGTGTCTCGGTGGTGCCGTTTGTGCCAATTCTTCGCTGCTTTGGCTCGTTTTGTTTCGTTCGGCCAAGGAAATGCGCGTGTTCAGTCGCATTTTGCTCCAAACTGCCGTGGTGGACATTTGCTTGGCGCTGGCCAATGCACTCACTCAACCCGTACAAATAAATTTAACAAATTAAATAGATAAGAAATACAATTTTGAGGAAATATTATTGTTTTAGTGTTTTAGGTTATTTTCACCCATTCCGGTGCCACTGTCATCTACTTGAATGGTCCGGTTGTGCGTGATGTCGATGTCCCCTCCTCAGTCCGATTTCTGCTCCTTCTCTTCTGGGTCTTCTTGATCGAGTTTTCTATTCTCGGCCTATGTGTACAGTTCCTTATTCGCTACCTACAACTCGTCAGGTCCAAAACTTAACTAATAAAATAATCACATGGAATAATTTTTTGTTATCATAATGTCTACAGAGGGTGAATGGAAAAGTTGAAATACTATAATTTTGATAATTTGAAATTAAGAAAATAATGGGAAACTAAAAACTAAATTTTGCTTTGAGATTTGTAGCATTGTTTAGTTTCCCTCCCTTTGCCCCTTCAGAGATGTGAACATCTCCCTGTCCCGCTATGTTCTGCTCCTGCTCGTCCTGTTCTGCCTGGTCTTCTTGCTCTGTGCCCTCTTTTTCATTGCTGGCCATCCCCAACCGGGCAAAAATTACATCCAAAGTGACCAAATTGCACAACTCCTTTCCGTCCAAACAGTACCCATTGTCCCCGTCGCAGTGAATGCCGTTTCTGTAGGGGCAATTTTATTTATTTTTTAATAAATTGAATAATCATGATAGTACAGTTCAAAAACATTTAAAAATAACACACAAAAGATAAATAAAGCATATTATTTACTAGGTAGAGTTGGATTGAGATTTTGAAAAATTAAGATATAGGGCCTGGGCCTGAATACGGAATTTAAAGTCTGAACTGAATTCTGGACCTGTAGTCCAGTCAAAGTGGATCCAAGAGATATTATATTTTTAAGGGGGACACGGGACACGTAACTTCAATATACGGAATTGTACTCAGCGCAGCGAATTACACAGTGATCATTTTTTGCGGATATCGAACGGTGAAATATGTGCAGAACAACTCGATGGCGGAGCAGTGGAATCAGCAGCAGGGGGTGGTCAACATCAACAGACAGATCACCCGCAGTCTGATCATCCTGGTTGGACTAACAACTAATTATATTCTTTGATTTGAAATTTGAAAAAATGAACAAATATATATTATTACAATAAATAAAATTAAAAATAAGTTATAGGATTATTTGCCATAAAACTGATCCCATGATCAAACTTCGCATCTTTATTTTATTTTGGGTTTCAATTTTACAGCAGTAATTCTTGCCTTATTCACAACCTTATATTTAACTCGTCTTTCAACTTTTAATAGCATTTAAACACATTTTTATTTTATTCAATTTTTTATTATTAATTTTTCCCAAAGGCGATTATGCCATTGTTGTTGGTCTGTGTCCACGTGCTGTTTGCCATAGTTTCTGCTGCCTTTGCATCGTCGATTTCTAGCAGTTCCAGCAACTCCGTGGTTCTGTTGCTGGAGATGTCCGCCATGTTGCCCTCCCATTGGCTACCCTTGCTCAACCCTTTGGCCACCATTTTTACCGTAAAACCCTTCTGGCGCACTGTCACTTCGTTCTTCCACCGGGCGCGGGTTGGAGTAACGTCGAGCAGCCCCAATATGCAACACAACCCCAGCAACCAACCCCAACAAGCAACAAGTCCAAACCGCAATGGATAACAATAAAATTTGAACGAAATGCAACGCCAAAAATCCCATTCCAATTTTTGTTTTTAATATTATTTTTTATTTGTATTTTTATTTTATTGTTCAATGATTGTACAACATCTACCTATTTCCCCCAAATACTATGCCTATTATTTATTTTTGCCGTCCAAATATCCCTTTAAAATGAATTCTTGCTAAAATACTTGGAGAAAATAATAGTCAGAGTGAGAGAGAAAAGGGGCAATTAATAAAAAAGAAGTTTGAATTTTTGATTCAATAAGACTTGTTGGAGAAGGGAGTATTTGGTGAATTCGATTGGAAAAAATCGAACTAATAAGAACGTACGGACCAAAGTTTCTCCATTCTTTTCTTTTTTCAATTTCTGGTCCAATAATTGGTTTCCCGCCGATCATTATTTTGATATTATTTCTTCGATGATTTTCGCACTTTTTCTTCCATTATTTGCCATTTTATTCGCTTCTCCGAGTTCATCGCTTTTGGAAGAATTTGTTAACACTTCATTACCGCAGAAACTACCAACTTTGCTGAAAAATGAGGCAATTTTTCTTCATTTTTCTGAATTTTTTTATTTATAAATTTTAAGGACATCAAAAACACTTGGTTGTCCGAATTTCTGCGTGTCTGTCTTCAGAAATCCTCCCCAATTCCCTCCTTCCTCAGCTGTTTTGTCCGTCGATTAGGCTATGAGCTGATTCCAGTAGAAGTGCTAAGCCGGCGACCGGCCATCTTGCGCATGCCGCACTTTTTGGCGGACCACAAGTTGAAGCAGGTCGTGAACACATTGCACTTGATAAAGTTATTCCAAATCCAATTTTCACATTTTGCCAAATTTTTAAATTACAAAAATTAGTGAATTAGAACCCCTGGATATGCTGGGCAAAGAGAACAGCAAGGGATTTGTGGTAAGAAAGGCAGATGGACTCTGGATCCCGCATAAAGAACTGGACGTGCTGTTCCAAAGAATGCAACGCGTGCTGACATTGAACCCGGCCATCAGTGAAGATTTTCTGGTTGGCAAAATAAACAAAAAAACAAATAAATAAAAAGAGAAATTGAGTTTGAGATGTTTAATTCTTCAAGAGAGAAAAGCAAAATATTTTGAATCTTTTAAATGCATAATCGGAATGGTTAACAGGCCTAAAAAAAAGGAATAAAAAAAATAAAAAGAATGAATAAATAAATAAATATTTAAAAGGATACAGTAACCGTAATTATTAAAGGTACTCAAATATGGAACATACGGACACTATGCACCGCACTATGACCACTTCGATGACGACGGATGGATGGGTTATGTGGGGAATCGACTGGCGACAGCAATGTTTTTGGTGGAGACCGCCTACAGTGGCGGGTCGACCACCTTCCCCTTGTTGGACCTGAACATTGTACCACAAACGGGTAAACGAGGGGGTACTGTATTGGTAGCGATAGTATGTATATGGTAAATAATGGATACAATTCGTTTGTCGAAGTTATAATAAACATGGCACAGACAGAGGGGTAACGATGTCTGGCAAACAGTATGATATTTGGTTTGAGGGAATGATTAATTGGACACGATTATAGTTGGGACAGAAATATGGTGGTGGGCAAAACAGGGTTGATAAAACAGGGTTGACAAGTAAACATGGATACGGTACTTGAGGTTGATATTACAGTATCATCTAGAGAAAAAGTTGACATCCTTCCAAAGATTAATTACCTCACTAATCTATCTGCACACTTTGCTAAATAACTTTACACTACTAATAATTTGTAAAATATTATATAATTTTAGGGGTTGACCGGGGCCGATGGGTGAGCGGTGAGCGGGCCGGTAGGAGAAAAAGAGGGAAAGAAAAAAGGAGAAAAAGGGGAAAATATCAATGAAAGAGGAACGGAGTTTTAAGTTTTAACCAAAAGTTTAAAGGTTTGGTTATGGGTGAATATAAATTGAATTTCCTAAAGAGTTTGTTATAGGCGATCTGATCGTGTGGGTGAATGCGGACTCCAATGATCGGCTGGAGAAGAAGTCCCTACACGCAGCTTGTCCCATTTTGGAGGGGAACAAATTGGCCATTTCCATGTGGATACGGCGGAAGTTTCAGGTTGATTTCAAAATTCCAACCCGATTTTTAATTTTTGATTATATTTTTTCCCGTCATATTTATGCAAAATGTCAATGTTTGAACCTTTGTTCAGAATGAGCTCAAATGCTCGTTGGCACATCCGGGATACGAGCCGGAGGATTTGGTGCGGACCGAGCTGGCGGAAGTGAAGGGACCCAAACAGAGACCGATGTTTGACTACGAACAGAACCAATGCTATCAATAAACAGTTAATCTGCTGATTAATAATACATATTATGATGGATAAAATCATAAAATTCATCACTTTTTACCCCCATTCATACAAATTGTAAATTTAAAAATTTTAATTTTGATCATAAGCCAACAAAATTTGGCGTCAATTTGACAAAAAAACTAAAAATGGAAACTATCGGAGATTTGGGAGGAACTGAAGAAAGCAGAAGGTCATTGAGATAATGAATGAATGTTTGTTTGAAAAGAAAGGTTGTCTGTCGGGCAAAAATGCGGAAATAATCACCGCCATTTTGATGGTCATCTGCTGCACTCCCCACAAGGTGGTCACATGAACTCAAGGCGACTGAATGGTTTTTGAATTCAAAAAAGCACTATTCTTTTCATTATCCTTTTTATTTTATTTATTAATATATCTTTAGATTTGTATGGTTTTCAAATATATTTTAACTTTGACTAATGGAAAAAATATCCGCTGTTTCTTTGCTGCTTATTAGCTTATCTTCTGTACTACTTCAGCAATTGACCGTAATTTTTGTTAAATAATAAAATTATCAATAATATTGACAAATTATAAATTTCAAAAAAGGCTCAATATGAGGACGAGTACACCATCAACCGGAGGGCGGGCGTAGCACACAAACTGTTCGATGGGGACATCGATCTACGCAAATCCGAATGGGACACTTTGCGGCAGAAAGACAACAATGGCCATGGTCATGATGAGTATTAATAGTTAAAAATATATAAAATACATACATATAATGCAAATATTCTTTGCTGAACTTGAAGGTTAACATTGGTTTGTTTAGTTCTGTACACCAATTGGATTTTGGACGAGACAATGCGTTGGCCGGTGGACACAGCCAAGCGGGATCAGAATGGCAACCGGGTCGGACCCACCATCAACTACACCGTGGACTGGGACCGGATCATCACTGCCGATGCCGGTCCTTGGCTTTCTGTTTTTATCGTTTAAATGATTATTTTATTTCAAAGAACGTTGGCTGAACAACATTTTGGGCGGACTGCAGGACATCGAGGCCAAAACGTGCATTCGGTTCCAGAACAGCAGCGAAGGGGACCATTTGCACTACTATTGGGGGGTCGGGTGTTCTTCGATGATTGGTCGGAGGGGCGGAAAGCAGTGGATATCGCTGGGGCCGGGCTGCTGGAAGGTACGGTAGATATACGGGATGATAGATGATACTGTATTGTCAAAATATTGCATTAAGGGCATGGTCCAAAACAAATTCCAAAATAGCATTTCTTACTTTTAAAAAATGATAATTGAATTTACTTAATGAAAACGCTTATAAATTATAGAGACTGTTTTTACATTTAAAAATCCAAAATGCCATCCAAGTTTAGTGTACTAAAGTTGCTATTTTAACAATCCAATTTACCCCACTAATTTAGTAATTTGACAAATTGAAGGTGAATGCAGTGCACGAAACACTGCACGCACTGGGATCCTTTCACGAGCAGAGCAGGGGGGACCGGGACGCATTCATCCGCATCCACCAGGAGAACATGCTGAATGTGAGGGGAAGGGGAGAAATAAACAAATAAAATGAAGAAAATGACCTTTAAACATTTATTGATTATAGATTTATAGATTTAAACATTATTTTAGATAGTAGTATATTATTAATTAGTTGATATGTAAAAGTATTTAATGACATAAAATTGCTGAAACTGTTTTCAGAATATGCTCGGCCAATTTTCGGTCCAGGACGGATCACCGACTGGCAATGCGTATGATTACGGTACTTGTGCAGAAAACGATGTTAAATATTTTGTTTGAACATTTAGGCTCAGTGATGCATTACAACCCTAAGGCATTTTCATCAAACGATAGGTGCGTTTTATCGTCCAAATTAAAAATTAAAAAACAAAATAATTATTTTTAAATTGAGGTACACCATCGAAACGATTGACAAAAACTACCAAAACACAATCGGATGGCGCAAAGAGTTGTCCTTTCTGGACACCAAAGCTATCAACCACAGATACTGCGATCGTAAAATTATTTTTAAAAGGAAAAACAAATGATTTTTGACCAATTTCGCAAACCAAAAATATCGCCAACCAAATTACTGTCAGATGTCTGTGACGATTATCCGTGGATGGCGCCGGATTGCAGGAACGGTGGCTACGCCAACCCGAGCAATTGCACAATTTGCTTGTGTCCCGAGGGATTTGCACCGCCGTATTGTGACACAATCCCGATGAACCATTTGGATGGAGAAATAGGTAAAAGTGAAGAAACCCCAAAACAATTGTTTGAAGGGAAATTGGTTTATAAAAACAAAACAAAAAAATCTGAGTTTTTAGATTATTGTTTGAATTTTTCCGATTGTTCGTCCATTTCAGAATGTCCAGGTGAATTGAACATTTTGCTGACGGAACAGAATCCGACTCTGCATGAAGTCCGTTGGTACAACGCTACAAACTTCACCTGTTATTGGCGCATCCATGCACCTGCGAACCATTACATTGAGGTCAAAGTGGACCAGCTGGACGGGTTCGCATGCCAACAAGCCTGTTTCTACAACTATGTGGAAGTGAAACACGGGAGCAAGAAGACCGCGGGTGAGTGGGAAAGAGTTCGAACAACAACTAATAAAGAAAGGCAGACATTTTGAGTGAAAAGCGGAAATTCTGGACAATCAATCCACTTGGATATGGATTTCAAACATTCTAAAAACCCTTAAATAGTTTGTCACCTTTGCGTATATTTTTTATATTTAATCATCATTAATATGCAAAAATGAAGGACCTCGTTTCTGCTGTGACACACCCTCCGAATCACTGTTCACCGACGTGCACGGTCACGAAGTGATTGTGGTGGCACATGCCAATTTGGTGGGCAATTACAGTGTCGGACTGCGCTACAGTATAACGAAGTGACAAAACGAATAATCAACAAAGGCAAACAAACAAAACGCCAAAGGGAATTGTGGTCAATGCCAATTTTAAACATTTTGTTCGTTCTCGACAATTACAATGCCTCACTCACCACCAAACTCATCATAATATTTTGAGACCACAATTTGCTGTAATGAAAATATGCATAAATAATTTGTTAAAAAGAATACAATTTGAACATAAATCTCAATACATAAAATGAGTATAAAAATTGATTTTCCAATTTTTAATGCAATCGTTCCTCGAGTTGTTCCAATTTCCCATTAATTTTTTGTGGAAAAATCTGCGAGTTATTGGAGTAATGAAAGGGGATATCGTTGAAACGGCAATGCGTTGTCAGGCTAGTTGAAAATTAAATGTTGTTTATAATTTGAAAAATTTAATAAATAATAAAAAGGTTTAGTTATTGTAATTGGCTGACTACTCACTTTGCAACACATGGTTCAGCCAGCCAAAGGTACCATTCAGCCTCCCGCTGGTCTCTGTACTTACCATAACTGTAAAATTATTTTTTAATTACCGTACTCTAAATCTACCCAATAGGGGAGGGAGAGATTTAGGAGGGGCACATTTGGAAGGAAGGGTAGATTTAGAGGAAATAGGCTCCTATTTTTCAACACTCCCGCCCCGGAAGGAGGGGGCAGGGGGCCCTATTTGCAAAATAATTTGAACGAAAACATTGGCGAATTAATCTCCGCACTCACACATGATAAGAAATGAAAAGAAAGTTAATCCATCCCCGCGTGCTCAAACATTGGTGAGCGCGACGGAATGCCGGAAAAAGGGGGCTATTCAATTAACCCCTACCGCTACCTTGGCTGGGTAGGTAATCCTAAAAAGTCGGTACTTCTTTTGTTACGTGGTAAGGGTAGGTAACCCCCCCCCCCTAAACGGGGTAGCCCCTTTTTCTATGGTATTGGGGGGGGGGGCTCTTATTGGAGGGAGGTAGAGGATTTACGGTATATCAATATTTAATGGTTACCCAACCCAATCTGATCCCAAATTCATGATTTTCAAATTTGATGGGAAACTCGCCCAACTCACTCACGTGTAATATTTCTGGCAATTTTTGTTGTCGCCCGGTCTCTTCTGGATCACCTATATTTTTTACAATACCCAGTTATTATTTTTCAATTTGAACTTGCCGAAAGGTCTGCGTCCGGCTCGCAAGCGATCGGACATGCCAATCGAACTTAAACAACGCTGAAATTTGTTGAATCATTCCCGGAAACAAACCAGTTGAATTTTGGACCAATTTGTTCCATTTGTTTTGCGGCATTGGTTCACGGCGACACGGATATCGGGCCGAGTCGCGCGGCATCTTGGCGTTGGGTGCCCGCAGAATGCACTCGCCGGGTCGCGACGTGCAGTCCACGGTGCGTTCCTCTTCAAAATTATTTATTATTGATGACCAAGTCGGTGTGAATTAATAACTCAAAGTTTGACCCCATCTCGGCCATTGAGCATCGGTGCAAGTTGACAGCAACAAGTGAAGCAGCCAAAGCACTTCGATCAGCATCGTCGATGCAGCAACCATTTATTGGTCCAAGGTGCATGGGAGGGATACAATAAATATGTTCTTTTTCGCGCCCGGTGCCTGGGGCATAATGACATCATCAACCGACCGAGAACAGAAATCACATTATGGTCGACCATCCACTTTCATAACCAGTTTTGTCCACGGCTCATCAGAAGAAAAGTACTAAAACAAAGTACGCATAGCCGTTGGTCATCGCTCATTGCAGGACAATAACACGCAGCAAAATGTTATTTTGTGCATGGGCGACCAAAAAAATGCAGCATCGAAGCAAAGTATTGAAAACAAATGCCTTCCCAAAGCCAAATGGCGTATTGCCAAAAGCACTCACAAGTCAACTAAAGTACAAAGCACCAAACAGTAGCATTCTCAAGATAGCGTTTTCCGTATTGTCGTTTTTTATAATTCGTTTTTACTTTATTTTCAATTGACGAATAAAGTAACAAACCGGAACCATTTGAAAAAGGAACATAGTAAGAGATTCGGCCCGAGAAAATGCATTCACGAAGGAGAATAAATATAAATTTTTCATTTTTGGAGCTTCATTTTGCGGTTCAATTCTTCCGCAAGTTCAGGTGGTGGTGGGACACTGTAACCGCGGATAACGATAAATTGTTTTCCAGTAGGCTGATGAGAAGATGCATCACATTTGATGCTGGTATGGACCTTATATGTGTAAACGTTATATTAGATGGAGTATAAAAGGAAAATGATAGCTGAGAATTATGGACAGAAACATATTAACGAGATAGGTGGGAAAGGGGGAGGTCGACCCCCCGTGGTAAAAAATTTTCCGATCCCCATCGTAAATGGTGGCGAAGGCAGAAATTTTTAATAGGGTACCCCCGTTTGTTTTCAAATTTTTTGAAAAATTTTCGCCGTGGTGCTGTCGGCTGAATGCAATCTTTTAGTTAAATCAACATATTTTTTAAAAATTCGCCGCGCCAAAGGCGAGGCGAAAATTC
>JAQIYK010000984.1:0-11213 GCA_034700465.1 Rotylenchus robustus | reverse complement strand
TTTTAATCAATAAAAGTAATAAAAATGAATATGTTATGTTAAAATGATGTTAAGGGAACGAAACCTTCCCTTTGAAGAGAAATCCCATTCATTTGCATGGCTCAAAGATGTGTTGTTTATGAGTCCACAGCAAATCAAAGTTTGGATTTTTAATTTCAATTTTTAATGCAATTTAATATATTCTGTATAAAATATTAAAATTATCTGAATTACATACTATATATTTTGATCAAAATTTTTTGAAATAATATACATAGGTATATACGTATATTTACTTCTCTATTGTTGATTGTTATTAAAAATATTGAATTTTTACAAAAAAAATAATTTGAAATTTTCAGAAAATTCAGTTTTTTGTTAAAAAACTGGACCTCTTATAATGTTCTAAATAGAGCCCCGGGGCGGCAATATTTGAGGAAATATGGTACATTGTCGTAAATTGAACTGTATGATCAATGATCATTATATGAATACATACCATATTGATATATTCCATAGGAAAATACAGCTAAAATATCAACGGAAGCAGACATTGTGTGGTTCCTTGGTGTTGTGCTGTACCGTATGCTGTTTGCCAACAAGCATCCTTTGCACGAGTGGAAAAAGTATTTGGACATCGAATACCATTTGCAATTTTACGGCGGAGTCGTAGTATTTGATCCGATTAAACCCGACAAAAATTGGACAAATTTTGAGGGGGTCGAAATGGAAGTGATCAGACAACGCATTGAATTGGAGCAAAAATATATTGGAAAATTGAGAGAATTGATGCGAAATGCATTGGACGGTGATGGGAAGGAAATTCCAATGAATTTTAAGTCTCAATTTGCTGTAAATGAACACATTATTGGAATTGCCAAAGTATGCGATAAAAAAATTTAAAAAAAGAATTAATCAATAATATAATTTATAATAATATTTTAATATTTATAAAAAAATAAATAAATAATTTATTTTTTTATAAAAAAAAAAATTTCTTCAAATAATCAATTAAAAATAAAATATTTTTAAATATTTTAGGAATGTTTGCAAAAAGATCCGAAGGATCGTATATCAATTGATGCACTGCGAATTAAATTAAACGTTATTCGGAAAATGAGAAGTGGACCTTTATTGTTGAAAAAATTGGATGAAAATTAGAAAGAAAACACGAAATAACTAACGAAATATCAAAATATTTGTGGAAATTTCGTTAAAAATAGAAAACATTTTGTGTTGCAATATTCCTATATTTAAATTAAATAATTAATACAAAATAGTTCAAAAGTTGATTATCTCCATATAGATATTTTCAAAATCTTTAATATACATAAAATTCCTAAGAAATTTGTGCTGAAAATCCCCGAAAAATTCAAAAAATCATTTAAAAATGGAGTTAAATTCCACAAATTTCGTTAAAGTGAGTAAAGTGGAAAGGTATCGTTCCATTTTAATGTTTGTGAAATTGAACAAAATGAGTTTCCAATAAAACAATTTGGTGTGGTGATACTTTCACAAAAATATCGACAAGAACTTAAAGAAAAGTAGTGAAAATCTGTGGATCTTTGGATGTTCTTTTGATACATTATTTTCTAAAGTCAAAATAGGTACTATGTCGATGCTATGATATTGATGATATCGTATAATATGGCACTTACCTTTACAGTACTCTTTGGTTAATTGAAAGCATCCCGCTCCTTATATGATAACTTACTGTATTATATATCATAGGCAGAAGTTGGGTAAGATTAATAAGGGACGGTAAGAACATTTAACGTTTTCCACCTTATATATTGTATTTGGCGAATACTAATTACTTAATTCAGGTGTAGTTCTCTTTATATTTCTATTCAATGTTTTATTTTATATTTTCTTGCTCCTCACAGTCATTTTTACACCTTTGAATAAATTATTGAAATTGGTATTTTTGCCTTTTTATATTTAATTCTTTTGTATTAATTTTCTTTTTAATTAATCATAGAAAATGGTCATTGCCTCCACTGATAATATTAACAAATATCTAATACTATTTCCCAAAAAAAGAATAATTCTTTTTTTTTGTTTGCCATTTTGTAACTGCAATTAATCAAATAAATATACCAATTATTTTGTTTCCCTGGTAACAAAAAGTTACACCAAATTGAGTAAAATGTGTGAAAATTGCCTTTTGTTTCCAAAATATGTAGTCTATCTAAACGTCTAAACTAAAGACTGTAGTCTGAACTCTTTTTGTTGGTACACAAACAAACCTAAACATAAACATGTTCAACATCCATTTAAAATTGATATTCTACCCAAAATGTTTAGAATTTTTCCAATGTTGTTGCCATATTTTTTATATTTTAATTGATTTTTTTCGAATAATGCTTTTCTCCCCATTTTCTCGTATGGGCTATTCGGTGTCTCTTTTTTCAATTGGAGATAATTTAGAGAAAATCATTCGATTTGCTTCCCTTTTTATTATAATCGATTATTTAGTTATTTGCTCACCCAACACATAAATCAGCTTTACTTTTTCAATAAACAAACATATTTTGTATAACCATATTTTTATTTTTCAATTCCAAAAACCAAACTTTTTTTCTTTTTTTGATCATCGCTAGAAAAAACAAATTAAATAAATTAAAAATGTACGATATACCTAAAAAACTGAAATTAAACTTTTTTGTATTTAATTACATTTTTGTAATTTTAACAATAATTAATCAATAAACAATAATTATGTGATGAGCTGATTCAAAGCTGAATTTTTATGGGCCATAATTAAAAAAGGTTCCGTCGCAAGTTCTATATGCTAATTTTAAATATAATATTAAAAAATATTAAAATTTCAAAAATTGTATATTATATTAATTATTGGATTTAGATATTAGAATTACCACCTCATTGCCAGTCAATAAAAATATTTAAAAAAATAAATAAATAATTATATTAAAAAATGGAACAGATGGCCAACAGGAAAGAATGTGAAGAATTCAACGACATTTCAATTGAGAAGCTTCCCATAAAAAGGAGGCAAAGAAGGAAAAAACAAAAGGTGTTGAACATTTGCGCAATTTGTGGACGCGAATCGCGCTTCAAATTTTACAATGCCCAAAGTTGTGAAGGTGCCGATAACTTAAAAATTGAATTTTCTAGTGCTAACGCTGTAGAATGGTACTGTATTTTTACACACTTTGACCCATTTTTGCAATTTTAATTTTATTTATTTTTCAATTTTTTCGCTCAAAAAATTTCTGAAGCTATTCATTTAGGATTAGTAAGTAACCAAAAAATCCGTGTTGGTTTTTCCTGATGTAATTTATTTAAACTATTGGCGTTATTAAAGTGAAAATTTTACTAGTGAATTTTTTATTTTATTTTTTTAATTGAAAAAAGATCGAACATTTTGGCCAAAAATGGGGTGGGTTAAAAATGCAAAAAATTACCTAATATAAATATAACAAATTTAAAAAAATATCTTTAATATTTTTAGCATGCAAACAATTCTTCATGCGCATAATGAAAAAAAAGAAAAATTATGTGTGTCAATTCAATGGAATGTGCGACCCGAGAAGTTTGGATTTTTTAAATGAATTTTGCTTAAAAATAATTTATTTATTTATTTTAAGTCGATCCTTGCAAGAAATGTCGTTTTGACCAATGTCTGCTCGCGGGAATGGAAATGCATAGATTTTCTTCCAAAAAAACAAAATCAGAAAATATAGCCAAATTTTGTGGTCGCAAACGGTCCCCCGAAGTTCAGAAGGGCGAAGTAAACATTTTAAAAATTTATGGGTTTTTAGAATTTAGTTTTAATTTTAATTTTTTGAATTCTTTTCATTTTGAATGAGTATAATTGGAAAAAGGCACTAAATAATTTTATTTTTTTACTATTTTTTAAATGTATTTTAGTTAGTTCTATTGAATGCTTTTACAGTGGAGTCTAACATGTTGGAACAATTTTTGAAAATTGAAAAGTGCCAAAGACAAATTTGGCATTATTATTACTGTTTGCCAAAAAATTATGAGTCGTATGGTAAGGACCACAAAGAACAGTTGCAAAATGGCTCAAATATTTTGAATGAAGCGCATCGATTTGTGGTATGCCTTTTTAGAAGAAAAATAGGCAAAAAATATAAATACAAAATTTAAAAATAATTTAAAAATATAAAAATAAGCAAATGATTAAATTTAATAAAGTTTTTAAAAATCGTTAACTTTTTGTTAAATTTTTCACTATACTTTTTGTTCAACAAAATAGTTTTTAAAATATAAATTATAAATTAATGGAAGAAATTTAAAAATGGAAAAATTTAGAGAATAGGTAAATAAAATGCAATAACATAATACTAACTGTTATTCAGAAAAAATATTATTATTATTATTATTATTATTATAAATTAAAAAATCGGTCTATTTAATATTAACAGTTAACATTATTTTCCTTTAATATTTCAATATTTATTTATATTTTTTCAGTATTTATCTTAAATATATTATAGATATAGTATATTGATTTTTAATAAATTTATTATTAATATATCTTATAATTATATATACTTTATTATTTTTTATTTGAATTTTTAAGCTTGGTTCGCCTCCTTTTGATGTCCCCAAAAAATTTGACAGACATATTTGGCATCCGATGGTTTTGAAAATGGTCGCCACTGATTATTTGCTGATTATAGGGATGGCCAAAGTTATGCCTGTTTTTGGCAAAATGACATTGGAGGAACAAGTTAATTAACTAATGAATTAACAACAATATCATTTTTATTACTACTTTATTTAATTCTTAAAAAATAATCATTTGAAAATAAAATTAAAAATTAATTTTTACTATTAAGAATGGCTTGATTCGCGTTGTGCATATGCCCATTTTAATGTTGATAAATTCATTTTATTCTATCCAATTCGGATCGGACATTTGGGCACACGGCGAAGGGAGCAATTTGATAGCATTTGCGAGACAACAAATTCCAAATTATGACAATGACCCAAGGTAAAATATTATAATAATAATAATTTATTAGATCACTGTAGATCACTGTCATACTGTAGATCTACCATACTTCCTCCCTCTAATATATTCACCCTCTATCCCCCCCCCATCGTTCATCTCTCCCTCTTCTCTCCTCACTTCCTCCCGCTGGTAAAATTTTTCTCCAAATATAATAGGTACATTCTAAAATTGAATGTGATTTATTTTAATTTACTATTTAAAAAATATATATTTTTTGATATTTTTCTAATTATATTTATTTCTGTGTGTGTTTTTTACTAAACTATTTGGAAACAACCATAAAACAATTTTAGGCTAAAATTTCTCGCAGAGCGTGTATTTGTCCAAACTATAAAATCATTGAGCAGAATAAAACCACTCGTCCCTGAAGAATTTATGCTAATGTTGGCAATTTTGCACTCCCATTCAGGTTGGTAAAATAAGCCCTAATTTGAGACTTATTAATTACACTTAATATTTCATCTAATATGATATACTTTATTCAATTATATTAATTTAATATTAAATATTAATATTAATCCTGAATATATCTGGGAATGTTTGTTCAATTATATATCACCTATATAAATTCCAGCTGTGCCCGAGTTTTGCGCACAAACGCGGGAATTGATGTACACGGAATCGGTGCGTTACTCCAAAATGTTGTTGCACTTTGAACATCTCCAAAATGGTCCCTCGGCGGGTACAAAACGTTTTGCGGAGATTCTTTTTTTGGTTGAGAACACTTTTCATTGGGCGCGACAGATGGAACTGTACGCAATTTATGCGGAGACAGTGTATATTCACAAAAGCATTGACCAATGCTTAAAATTTGAAGGCCCAAAGGGCACAAATACGGAGAATATAGTCGCGGAAATATAATTGAACATTGAACATTGGTTATAAACATTTTTTGAATTGATTGAAAAATATACATTTGTCATTTCGTTTTATAGCTATCCAAATTATCGTAAAAATCAAACTAAATTTTTAAGCCTTTTTTGTTGTTAAAAATAATGCATTGTGATTCTTTCTAAGCACTGTTCTATTATGGTATATATTGCTTAGAAACGGATATATAGAATTGAATATGGATTTTAAACCTTTTTGAAAATTATGAGGATAAAAGCGGACACGAATTTAACCGTATCCGCAAATATTTTACCGTATCCGCAAATATCTTTTTAGACCAAAGCAAGGAAAAATTGTAATTTTTTATTAAATTTATGTAATTTATGTATTACATTTATGTATTTATGATTATTTATGTATTAGTTTGTTAATTTATGTACTTATTAAAAAACGATTGCAATTAAAATTCATATCTCCATCCAAGCTAAAAAACGATTATTGATTAAAAAACGCTTATTTATTTTTTGAGCAAATATTTGTTCATTTTTTAAAATTACGAGAAAATATAAAAGAAATAAATAAACATATAATGGATTTAGTCATTAATAGTTAATACGCATTAAACAATAAGTATTTTTATTTGGAAATATTGTTAAGTTTTATTTTTATTTTAAAAAATTAATTTAATTTTGCATTTAATGAATTTCATTTTGTTTTCTGTATAGGTATATTATAGTTACCTATAATTACTTATGTTGGTGGAAACAACAAATGCTATTTTAAATATAAAATATAATCAATAAATGGGTAAATAAAATAAACTGTTTTATCAATTATTATGATGCTGCTTCTTCCCTCCTTTTTCTAACAAAAGCATTAATTTTGTAATAGCTTAAAAATAAAATATATTTTAATTTTAATTATTTTTTATTTTTACCGATATAAAATGTCAATCCATGACAAAGCCGCAGTCAAATGGAACAAATAACCGGCCAAATAGGTAATGCGCCAAACTGTCGTAAAAATGGCCAAGAGTATGGCCTGTTTATTGTTGTACAGCTCAATGTTCTCGGCAAAGTCATGCTTCCCATATTCAACGCGAAAATATCTAAAAGAAATAATTAGGCATAATTTATAATATTTTTCAAGCTATTAAAAAGATCAATTTGCAATTTATTTATTATTTTATTTGTTTTCTTTAATTTTTTGAAAAAATACCCACTTTTTAGTTGAAAAAATTCTGATGAGAACATAAGAAACTTTATATGGAACAAAAAATTTGATGTAAAAAACAAAAATTATATGTTTACTGACTTAATAAATGTGACATTAAAAGTTAAAATTTTAAATTAAAGTGTATAATTTTACAAGAAATTTTTAATTTCTGCCTTTTGAAAAATATACCCTCTAAAATTAGAAATATACGTGTGCCGACATTTGCGCCCCAGACATTTGACCATAACTTCGTTCGAATCCGAGTCGTTGAAGTCGTATTTTTGGTGTCAAAAAATAGAGCAAAAAATTAGCTACAAAATGATATAAGATTGACCTCATTTGGCCCATCCTGAAGGAAGTTTTTGTCTAAGGTTGTCTAAAATTCCCATGGCTAAAATGGTATTTTTTAGCCATAACTTCTTCCTTCATGATGGACCAAATGAGGTCAATCTGATATCATTTTGTAGCTAATTTTTTGCTCTATATTTTGATACCAAAAATACGCTTTCAACTTTAATTTGTACGAAGTTATAATCATTAAGCCGCAAATGTCGGCTAACCGAAATATACATTATATTGTTATTATTATACGATTGCGTGACGGATGTTAGGTTGAAGATAGTCGAACATATTGCGACGAATGGGAGAAAGGAGCGAAGGTCGAGCAATCTTCGGGAAGGAAGTGAAACAAACTTGGCCAACGCACACGACTCAAACAGGTTGGCCATCTGTTGAAAAATGCAAAAAAAAAGAATTTTGTTTTAAGAAAAAATATTGTTTTATTTAAAAGAACTACATAATAAACAAAAAAAATAATTCGTTTAATTTTTTAAATATTAAAAATGTTCAATTTTTTTATTTAAATGCTAAATTACTTAATTTTTTAATGCTTTGATGTATTATTTTATTTTTAACTAAACTCAATAAATGTTGGCATCATTATAATTACTTGAAATTTTTAACGATTATTTAAATTTAAAATTTAGTTTATAATAATGTTTAATACTTCTTATTAATTAAAATAATTAATTGGATTTTCAAAATAATTTAATGTACCTTTTCTTTATCATTAATTAATTTCTGAAATAATTTTTCTTTTTTTGTTAAACTAATTATTCTTTTTTTGTTATCAATTTTCAATTAATTTTTGGACAATTTTCTCACCAATCTCAACGTTGCGTATATTGTATGGATGTATATGTGCGGTGGTATGTCCATGTCCACTTGGCCATTGTGCACAATTTTCAACAATATTTCGCCAATATCACTGATATAATTGGCCATCAAAAACAGCAAAGCCCCTCTCAGCAACAATTGGTCCCCCTGGGCCATTGCCTTTTGTCGCCCGTCGAACACTTCGCCGGGCACTTTTCGAATCCACGCAAAAATCTGAAAATTAGAAATTCGGATGAATTAAATGAAATTGGAATTTTGTATTTTTCATTGAATTTGAATGTGTTTTTTTTTTGAATTTATTTGTCGGAATCTTTCGATCTTTGAATTTAGTTGACTAAAATTTGGTAAATAGATTCGGATAAATAGTATTTGATCTATGTAACATGGAAAATGCTTTATTTATTTTGTGTACTTTTAATTATTTTTTGAAATATTAAGTTTTTATGCTTTTAGTATCATCTTTATATATTTTTTATTTTTTAACGATAACATTGTCCACACTTACCAGCTGGTAGCATATGGTGGCGTTTAGTTCCACGGCTACAAAAAGCACCTTTTTGGCGTAATTTATGGCCCATTCCTTCGGTGTCCATTCGGTTGCCGAATGTTTGGCCCGAATATGGGCAAAAAAGGCGAAGTGCCAGCTGACAATGGCACAGAAGGCCATCAGTGCGGAACACAACAAAATGGCCAAGCGACGGTTTGGGTCGGGACGGACAATGTTGACAAAGTCCAGCGAATTATTATTATTATTATTATGTGATGATGAAAAATGTGGTGGACAGTGATCAGCAGCAGAAGAGTGATTAAGAAAAACTGAACAACAAACAACGAGATGATAGGTATGAGAATAAAAAATATTAAATATTATTATTATTATAATAATTAAAGAATGGCTTTCTCGAAGCTGGTTGTACCCTGGGGAGATAGATGACAAAAAATTTCAATACGAAAATTTATCCTGATTTTTCGATATTTCAATTCCAATTTCACTATAAATCCTTTCCATTTTTGTTATTTTCTTCCCAATTGTTCGATTCTAATTATTTCTCTAACTTGAAGATGGGTTTGAAAAAAATTTTGATGGGAGGGGGTAAATTAGAGAAAAATACTTTTTTATTTAATTTTATATTTAGATACCTTTTCTGTTAGTAGAAGATGATCCTTCAAGATGGATTTGGATAGTTGATTTGTGTAAACCATTTTTTGCAAACATAACAATATTGTCTTGCTTATTGTATTTTTCCATTACCTTAATGATTCGATATTTTTTGCTTTTAATTCTATTTTTGTTACCTTTAGCTTGTTAACAAATCTGTGTCTAATTTGTTCAGCATTTCCACAAGATAATCTATGAAATAACTAACAATATTATTGAATTTTTGGATATTATTCAATGTTGGCTTACCATTATAAAGTATAATATATAATTAATATTTTATAATTAATAATTAATTAATATAGTTCACATATTACAAATGATAGATCAAAAAGACGGGAAACAACTCAGTGCTGATGCTAATGATTGAATCGCGGAGTAGTCCATAGTGCAGGTATGCCCATGTAATTTGACCATTTGTCAAGTTCAACAAATTGCATGTCTCGTCAAAACTGAAATTTTTGAAATTTAACTTTTTCGAATGAATGGCACATTTTGGGAAAAATAATACTTTAATTTCTTTGGACAAAATTTGCGCTTTTCATTTCGGAGACTCAATTCTTCGCAATATTCCTAAAATTGTATTTTTTATATTTTTTCTTTTATATTATATGACTAACCTCAACGACAAAATAAACTTCGTGGAACAAATATTTGATCCATAATACAGTTAATACAAAATTGACCATGTTGCGCAGTGCCAAATCCCACAATTTTGAACCTTTACCAACATGCGATCTGATAAATGAAATTGTAATTATTGATTTTTATTTAAATTAAATTGATTTTTAATTTATATTTTTTTTAATAATTTTACTTTTTTAATTTGTTAATTTTATTAATTTTTTATTTCTATTATTATTTGCATATTTTAATTTATTTTATTGAATTGTAATAATATTTACCTTTGGACTATATAAAAATACATTGTCGGCAAAAATATTATGTTCAAAATTCGTCCAATGCTGGCAAGGTAAAAATTTTCTTCTGAAAAATCAATTAGCACTTTGTAGGACGGGTACGAATTTGTGATTTTTGCAGTTATAACTTTCATACAACCATCAGCATAGAGTGCTATTTTTATCACCTTAAAAAATTTAAAATTTTGATAATCTTTTATTTTTATTTTTTTGCAAAAATTTTATTTAATCGATAAATTATTTTATAGAAATTCATAAATGTGCAATTTTTAATGTTCGTATCTCAACATGTTTTTAATGCCACAGTTTTTCTAAAATTTCAAAATTTTAAACTTTTTTTGATACATTTGTGCCATTAAGTAAATTTTTATTTCCAAAAAATCTTTGTTTTTTTTAATCAAGTTTAGATTTTGAAAAGGCCAAAAAGATGTATTTATATAATTTTAACCTAAAATATTAAAAAGCCGAATAATAATTTTAAAAAATAGAATATTTTTAACAAATTAATATATTATTTTTACCAAAAAATAACTGTGGCCCATTGTGGCCAAAATAGTGAAAAGTGTCATCACCAAATGGTTCGGTTGGGGTATTTCAATTCGTTTCGCGGACCTCGGTATTTGTCTCCGTTGAATTATGCACAAAAATAAACACATAATCGAACAGCAAGTGGACAAGAGCAGAATGTGCAGCTTAATAAAATAATAAATAATATTATGTAAATTAATAATATATTTTTAAAATAATTAACATTTAATTTTGTGTTTAATAATATAAAAAGAATAATGAAAAGAAAAAAGATTTTAAGCTACATATTCGTTGCAATATTTTTGTTTCAACTTATCAAAATAAAATATATTTTATATATAATTTGATATGTCAACCTCTGCAAAAATTTAAAAAAAAATGTCTGTCAAAAATAAATAGA
>JAQIYK010000983.1:0-11215 GCA_034700465.1 Rotylenchus robustus | reverse complement strand
GGTTAGAGCATCCCGCGTTGAGGGTATGGCGGAGGTTCGATTCCTCCCGGTGGCCTACATTTTTCCATCTCTCTACAGCTTATTTTTGCAATTTTATTTCTGTTATTGTTCCTACTTATTTCTTTGTTTTTGCTTTGCTTTTTGTAGTGTTTTTTGGAAAAATAATAAACTAAAATAATTTTTGAAACTGCACTTTCTGCAAAACGGATCTGCTTAATTAGTTTTAATTAAAAATCTCTAAAAAAATAGAAAATAAAAATAAAAACACGAAAATCAGAAGATTGAAATCGATTTTTAATTTTTGAAAATATTTTTCTTAGCCTGGCCTGGTTGGCTTATTTATTATTTTATAAATTCAACAGAATAATTTTTATAATTTATATATTTTTATTTTTTTAATAAAAATACATTGTTGACTGTACTGCCAGCAGAATGATTATTTTGCGCAATTTTTTGTATCGCTTTGCATCCCATCAGAATTGGGTCCGGCAGTGTTACCATTCGACCGTCCAGCGAAATTTCGTCCAAAAATAAAATGCCAAACTTTGAATGTTTTTCGCTATTTTCCGTTGCATCAAAATGAATATTTTTGTCCACCCATCCGCCGGTATGATCAAAAATTCCCAAATTGAGCAAATAAATTTTGGCAAGATTTGGCGCAAATAATCGAATTTTGAAAAATCGTTTAACTCGATCTGTAATATCAAAAATAGGTATTGTAAAAACAAAAAATTAGGAATTAAATTATTATTATTTAATTAAATTATTATTTAATTATTTATTTTTTGGGATTTAGGAGAGTGAACAGTTATAAAAATATTAATTTTTTGTTTTTTTATCACAACTATTTATTTTTGGCTCCTCAAAAATTTTAACCGACCTTAAATCTTTTAGCCGTCTTTAAACTTTTAACCGTCCTTTAAAATTTATCTGTCCTTAAAAAATTGATTAGAAAAATTTAATTTTCACTAATTTTTTCAAGAACTGGGGTTATCGGTAGAAAAATTTCATAAAATATTTTTACAACAAGTCACCAATAAAATTTTATTTTCACCCACTTTTTATATGTATATCAATTTTCTTTTGATAAAAAGATAAGGACATGCAATACACAAATAAAGTATTGAGACTACATGAATTTTACTGCAGCGTGATAGAAAACAACTTAACGGAATCTTTTATGATCTGCTGGACTCTTTACATGTTCGTGCGTTATTATAATTGTGAGAAAAAATAGTATGCAAAATGATTTTTTCTGAGTAAAATTTTTTATATTTAGTAATTTTTAAGGACGGCTAAACTTTTTTAAGGACGGTTAAAATATTTAAGGACGGTTAAAATATTTAAGGACGGTTAAAAAATTTAAAGACGGCTAAACTGCAATTGAGCCTTTTTTATTACAATTTTTGAAAATTATTTCTAAAAAAATATATAATTTTTTAACAAAACTAAATAATTAAAATTTTAGTTTTACATATTATTTAGAATTATATAAATTTATATAAAAAACTAAATTCCAAGTTTAAATTTTTTACCAATATTTTCCTCTCCAGAATCTTTTTGTTCTGCTGAATGTATTCCGATGCCAAATTCTACGCTTTTTGCGCTCAAATATTCTTCGCCCACAGTTTCTTCGTATTTTATTTGGCATTCCGTACATTCGGTGCCAAATTCTTTATTTTTGAATTTTAACATTCTTGGCCCTCGTGAGGTCGAAAAATCAGCGAATGATATCAAAAGTACGGTAGTTTCTTTGGCTTTTGAAAATTTTATTTTCATTTTAAACTCCAAACAGTTGGAGTTGTTCAAAATAAAAATAAATACAATGACAATGAAACATTGAAAAGACATGAGAAATATTAATAATAATAATAATAATAATCCTAAAATAAAATAACTCAATTAATCCAAAAATAAATAAAATATAATAAATATATTTTTCAATCGCCCCTACTGGGGGCTGAGGTAGTTGAGTTTGATCACCACTCAGGCCATGCTATTGAAACCTTTTTGCCTCAAAAAACACTCCAGTTAACGAATCCGCTCAATTTTGGTGTCAAAAAATTCAGTAAAAAATTAGAAAAATTTCAAAAAAATTGAAAACGGAACAATGAAAGCTGAGATATGACTATTTCAAATTTACCCGTTTTTCTTTATTTTTTCTTGGCTGACTGGGGCGAAATTTTTATCGATTTTGCTATTTTTTGTTTCCATCATTTTAGTATACTGGAACCTGGAACGTATTCAATCTGCCCTTAGTTTTTTTTCTTGGGCTTTAGAAACCAGTTTTTCAGGGGGTTTTTAAGAAAAAAAATTAGATTAGGTTTTAAGTGCAAAAATAGTTTATTATATGGTAATCGAGGGCGGGAAGTTCAAAATTGACCTTATTTTTGAAAAATTTTGCCAAAATTTTCAAGTTAGGGGCTTAGGCCTAGGAGTTTTCGTAAATTTTCAGATTCGGTTTTAAGTGCAAAAATAGTCTATTATGGGGTAATCGGGGTCGAGGAGTTCAAAAATGGCCTTATTTTTGAAAATTTTTGTTAAAATTTTCGAGAACACATTTATATTCATTGCGGAGCGAATTTTTTTAAACAATTGCTTCGAAATTTAATAAAGGAGGTGAAATCCACTAGCCAGTAAAAAAATATTTTTTAATGGGGAGGTAGTTGAGTTTGAATTGACCGAATCCAATGAAGGATCGGAAATTTCTCCGAACCGAAACTCAACTGGCAGTCAAAATCGACCCGTTCATCGTCAGGCTGCTTTAACAACCGCCAGTTGAGTTTCGGTTCGGGGGAATTTCAGGTCCTTCATTGGATTCGGTCAACTCAAATTCTACTACCTCCCCCATTAAAATATCTTATTTTTTCCACGGCTAGTTAATTGTAATTTACTTGGGAAAATATAATATTACCTTTGCATAAAATAATTTGTTATAGTTGTTAATTCATACATAGTAATAAATTGGTATTCATTATTATAGTCATATTTTATGTGTGGAAAAATGGTATAGCAAATCGATAATCGATATATATATCAACGGAAGATGTGAAATTAAAAAATAATGGGTTGAACCAATCTGATTTACTATACTGTTTTATTTAAAAGAGATTTAGGTACTGGCAAATAAAAAAAGTTTTTAAAGGAAAAAATTCGAAATTAAAAGAAATCGCTGTTTGAAGTAGAAAAATAGAGTTAGCTTTATAAATCAGCCATATACAATATTTTCTGGGTAATTTTTATAAATATTTTACCAATTACTTAATTATCTGTTTAAATATTTTAATTCAGTTGGTAATTTGTGTCCAAAATTTAAAATATTTTAATTAAATTATTATTATTTGATCGGAACCATAGATTGGAACTTCACAAAATTAACCAGGCAATTAATATTACTGTAATATTGAAATTCATTTAGAGGTCGGGACTCTGATACATCAAAATTTTGCTGTAAATTCATTACATTTATATACACACTTTATCTTCCATTTTATACGAAAACATTTTTATCCTTTTATTGTGACTATAGACATTTACAATTGATCATTATTATTATTACACATGATTGTAACCTGTAAATGGTGCCTAGTGCATCCTTGGTTTACAAAATAAATAAACAATACATTTATATACATTTAATTGTACTTTAACAAATAAATGTTTACATTTCGTCATTTGACATCACTTTGATATGATCAAAATTTGAGATCAATTTGTTTGTGATCACTTTTTAATCACTATTTTCAATTTTAATCCCTATTTTCAATTTTAACTTCCTCCATGCTGTCGTTATCCATTTTATTATATTTTACAAAATATTTTGTGGGAAAAATTTATAACTGCTGGAAGAAGAACAATTGTTGCGATGACCGCAATAGGGCAAATCTGCCGATAAAAGTTGTGATTCGTTGACCAATTTTCGCAATGTTTTAATCGGATCGGCGGAACTGTATTTTTGCGGTTATCCATTCGATCTTTTTCGATTTCTAGACGTAACAATGAAAATTTTAAGAATGTAGGACCTTATAAAATGAATCCAAAAACTAACAAAATAAATACAAAACAAAAAATACTGCCTAAAATTTTAAAATATAATCACTTATTTTCCTCCTAAAAATACGCATTAATTCATTAAGTTATTCAAGTTGAAAATTTTAAAAAGTTATTTTTTCTTCATTATTTTAAAGGTTGAAAATTATAAGTCAAATAGAAATCAAAAGAGAGGGATTTTCCAATATTTTTTTATTTTTGTGACAAAGCCACCTTTATTTGTATCTTGAGTTCGTTTTTAATTTTTAATTCTTCAAATACCCGTTCAAAAATGCACTGTTTTTTGTTGTCCATTTTGTTCTTTTGGCACATTGCCATCTCTGCCCATGTTCATCCCCAAACTGTTCCTGAACCTGTTGATGATTCCGTCCTTTTTGATCAATGTCAGTGTGTCCGATCGTCGCCATTATTTGGACATTGTGTCCAGCAAAAATGAGACCAAAGAACAGATTGCCAACAATCTGGCAACATGGGCTGATGATAATGGAGTTACGGTGGGGACATTGTGTAAATATAAAAAATATTTATTAAAAACACTGTAATATGGCTAAAATTACTATCAAATCAGCTTTTAAAGAGCTTAAAAAGAAACAATCATAATCTTCTTTTTTTTTCATCGTTGATAATCAGGATGTTATTTAGGATTTTTCACACAAAACATTTAAAAATTACATATCAAACTGGCATCAGATTTTTCTTCAGAAACAAAAAATCCATTTTTTGGATTTTTTCTGTTGTAATTAGTGCTGTAAATAAGAATTGACGGATTTCCAAGAGAATCATAAATACAGAAGAAAATATCCGACCCGGTGTTAGACATTCGACTTGGGTTGGATATCCGATAGTTTAGGTTAACCAAATCATTTGCTAATTTTTTAGGATCAATACGAGAACTACTCTTCAAGGGAGGAGAAAGGCGCACAAAAATTCCATGACGAAGTGGCTGGAAATCTGTCTGGCCAGGCACTTCAGCTGTTCAATGAACTTTGAGTTTAAATTTTTGGTTAATTTTTTAGGTGTGATTTTTTGGTTGATATAAAAACATTTTCCAGGATTTTAAAGTTTTGTTCCCAACTTTTTACTTTTCCACCTATTTTTTCCATAAAGGTTCAATTTTTGTAGGACATTCGCCAGAATGGCGGAATCTCTCGTCCGGTGGAATGCCAAGAGTATCGCGCAGTTTTGAAGCGATGGGATCCGCCGGCGGATGTTTACCGTTTTGTGCCAATGCCGCCTCCGTCCATTGCGGCTCCTCCGCTGATCGGATGTTTCGAGCAAAGTAATTTTAATTTAATTTTGTTTAAAAATCTTAAACCAATCACAAATATAATGTCATTATTTTAAACGTTAATTTAGGAGTATTTCAAAGTGCTTTTCTGATCATGCATATTTTCAAAAAATAAATCACTAGGGGTCAGTCAAAAGTTTCTACCAATTTAAACATTTGAAAAGGCATCGTATGATTAAAAAATGGAAGGAATATTTTTAAAAAGAAAGAAAAATACATAAAAATAGAGTGATTAAAAGGTATACGGAAGAGTTTAATTTTTTAAAATTTTTTAGCACCAAATTTGGAGATTATATCTGCGGAAGCACTTCCTTCTCGAAACAGCGCCAAAGAAATGGATGAAGAGGGAAATGATGATGAAGTTAGAACGGAAGAATGAAATTGTAAATAAAAAATAAATAAAACAATTAAAATAGCGATTTTTGGGGCCCAATGAAATTGAATAAAAATTAAATGATCATTTTTTTTACTATTTTTCGAAACGAAAATCTTCATAGATTTTTTGTGACTATATATATATATATATTTGAAATCAGTTCAATGTGAAAATACTCATTTTTATTGTAAAAGCTTAAGTCACAGGTTATAAAATCGAACATTAATTGTAACGCGCGGATAAAAAAGATAAAAAATAAAAATGATGTTAATTAATGATTATTTAATAATAATAATAATAAATGGTTCTTCCTCCCGCCCAATTATATTCATTCTTCAGTTCATTTTGACCGAGTTATTATTCAGCATTGAGAGATGATTCTAAACATATAATTGGGTATTACTATTATATTTTGACCATTTATAGGAAACTTTTTGTATTTATTAAATTTATACATTCATATTTTAGCGTAAATTGTTATTATTATTATTTTAGCCTTATAAGACAAAAATGTTTTTATAAAAATAATTAAAACAAAAATTGACAAATAAATTTACTAATCAAATTAATTTAAATTTTAATAAGTTTGATTATTGTCACAAAAATAATAATTAATTAATTAATTAAAAATATTTTATTTTTGTTTTTTAACCATCATTTTGGGCATCATCTCTTCGTAGTCGGTGCTGTAAACCTGCGATCGAACATACAGTTCCTTGTCCTCTGGTTCCGGGTAAAGTTGGGCGGTGCCAGTCTAAAAAACAAATAATTGAAAATTAAATTAAAAAACAGAGATATTAGTTGTAATTGTTAACTTATTAAAAAATTAAAATTTATAAAATAAAATTTATAAATTAATCCAATATTTAAAAAAGCGTTTATTTTTATAAAATAAAGTTTTAAATTTTTGTAAAATAAAAAATTAATGAATAAAAAAATGAAAATAATATAACTAAACTATAAACCAATGTTTTATTTAAATCAGGATTAAATTATTTTTCTGATTTTTATATACATATTTCCTATTAAATCTTCTACAAATTATCACTTGTTATTATTTAAAAAGTTTAATTTTTATTTTTAGCGATTTATATTTTTGAATACTTTGTAGCATTCTTCCGCGATTGCAACGGCAATTTGGATGGAAATTTCGGGAACTTTGTTTAGGGACGGATACAAACAACCGGCCTTCAGTTCTTCATTCGTCACACAGTCGGCCAATTTCTGGAGAAAAAAATAAATAAATGAATAAATAAGTTTAAAATTTCAAAAATTATTAGAATTAAGTTATTTATTTTTGTTTTTTAATTTTACAATAGCGGCGATGAGGAACAGTTTGTCAGGAATGTTGGACACTTTGAACAACACAATGCCAAGCGCAACGCCCGGGAAAATGTACGCGTTGTTGCACTGTCCCGACTGGAAGACACTGCCATCCGAGAATTTGACGGCCGGAAACGGACTGCCCGAGGCAAACAATGCCGTGCCCTAAAAGACATGAAATAACTTTTAATTAAAACAATAAAAATGTATAAACACAAAAATAAAAAATATTTTATACAAATAGCAAAATTTAATCATTTGTTTTCATTTGGATTTGGTTTTAAATTATTTTTGCAAAAAGTTGCCTAATTAATGTAATTATTGTTATAAAATGTAATTAATTAATTATTGTAAGATTATTAAGATACGAACAAACTCTCAATTTACAAAACATATTTATTAAAAATTAAAAGTTAATTTTCAAATAAAATCAAAAAATACATATAAAATATACGTTTGTTCCATGGTAAGCGGCCTCCGCAGTGCACTCGGACTTGCTGGTCGGGTTGGAGAGCGCAAAAATGACGGGGCTTTTGTTGAAGGAGGCCATGTCCTTGATGATGGCATCGGTGAACGCGCCGTGCATGGTCGAAACACCGATGATGGCGGACGGTTTAACGGACTGAAAAAGAAAATATAAATTAAAAATAAATGCATTTTTAAATTTAAAACATTCAGTGATATTGGCAATTAACAGACTAAAAAATAAAGTGCAAAAAATAAACTTTAAAAATTAGCTCGTTTAAATATCAATTTAATAAATAACCATCCGGGCGATTAAATAATAAAATGAAAAAATTTCCATAAATTTATTTTAGTAAATTAAAAAATAATAATTTAAAATTTCAACATTTTATTAAAAGTACAATTCACTTTTTAAAATTGCGATGTTATCATTGTACAATAATGCCTACAAACCACCTAAAAATTGAATGAGACAAAACTTTGTTTTTGTAAATTATTAATAAAAACAAAATATAAATTTGTTTACTTTGACCACTTCGCCCAGGTCTTTCATGTCGGCCATGTCCTTGGCGTATGGCTTCTGCGCGTCCATCAGATTTTTGCGCGATTTGATCACCAATCCATCGGATTTGACCAGATAAATCCGATCGCAAGCCTTTTCCCGCGAAAGACCCTCCAATTGCATTTGGTACACTAACAACTCAGCGATGCCAATAGCAGCCTAAAATTGGAGAAAAACAATTTAAACATATTAATTTATAACAATATAAAGTACAAATATGTATTATGAGTCTAAAACATTAATAAATAAAAAATATATTTTTAAACAAATAAAAATTAAACGTATAAAATATTATGTGTTTAAATAGTAAAATAAAATATTTGTATTACATTTAAATAAAAAATATTCTATATTTTATCAATATATATTTTAATACATGGTAATTAGTTAGGTAATTAAAAACATTTAAAAAATGTTTACTCTTTTTTTGCTCTAATTAAAAAATAGTATTCACTAACCTTCACCCCCCCCCCCCAATACCTTAAATCTTTTCACTTGTGCAAATTATTTTTAATATTTATACCAATTGAACAATTTATAAATTAATTTATTTACTAATTTATTTTATTTATTTATTTTATTTTTAATAAATTAATTATCTTCAATTATTTGGTACCGTTCCAGCTCCATGGAAAAGGTATTTGGATTCAGAAATCTTTTGTCCAGTAATTCTCACGGCAGCCAAAAGTCCAGCAACTGATACCGAAGCCGTGCCCTAAATGTGATTTTTAATTTTTCAAACAAAAAAAAGGTGGGTAGCTAATCTCATTACATTAGGTCCCATGGTCCATTTTTACCCTTTTTAAAAATCTATTTTAAAATATCTGTTTTTCATTAATTTCCATGTTGTTTTGCTTTCTATTTTTGTTTCTTCGCGTATTTCGAAATTTAATTAAATTTTTCGCATTTTTATTTTTCTAATATCTAACTAAAAATTTAAAGCAATGGGATAAAAATAAATCCCGTTGGAATTTTTTAAAGAAATTTTTTAAAGCATTTTACGGATATTAAAAAACCTCTAGGCTATTAAAAACACATAATTGGTTTAAAGAACAATTTGTAAGAAACCTATTTTAAATCCCGGGTTGGAATTGAACATTTCAAATAATGCGACTAATAAATATATAACATCAAAAAACAAAGTGTTTTATAAAAAATGATAGGATTAACAACTTTGTATCATTGCCTCCCATAAAAACTTAAAAAACTAACCCCCTAACCTAACCCTCCCCCCCCCAACCCTTTTTCCTAATTCATAAATATTCAATATTTGATTTTTTATTAATAAATTGGCTACTTGAATGTCATCATTAAAGGTGCAGAATTTGTCTTGGTATCGCTTCAACAATCGGTCCGCATTATTTTTTCCAAAGTCTTCAAATTGGACCAAAATGTTTTGGCCGTATCTGAAAACAATTATTTAAAAAATTATTCATTTTTTTCAAATATATCATTTTTATAGTATTTGCTAAGTTATAGACTTTTTGCGACATGCGACCATAAAATTGTCTACAAATCGGTCGTATTCTTCGCCCCGGACACGCGGTTGTCGCAGTCCCATATAATTCGGATCGTCCAGCAACTTTTGGTTGTCCGTTCCAACGTCGAGCTAATAAATAAAATTTAATTAATATTAATTAAAAAATAAATAAATAAAATAAATAAATGGAATTAAATAATAATAAAAATAATAATTTGATTAATAAAATTACCCCCCCCCCTCCCCCAAACCCCCTTTGGGGGCTGGGGTAGTTGAGTTTGGACAAGGTGAACAATGCCTTTTTCATTGGTCAATTTTTGAAAAACGTAATCCCAATTTTCTGATTAGTCTGGAAATGGTCTAGAAAAATGGGGTAATCGGGGGCGAGGAGTTCAAAAATAAACTTATTTTTGAAAAATTTTGCCAAAAATTTTGGGATAGGGGTCTAGGCCTATTCCGAAAATTTTCAGTTTCGGTTTTAAGTACAAAAATAGTCGATAACATTTAAAAACCTGGATGGGCAAACACCACTGGGGTTGAACACCACCAAGTCCAACATACAATGAAAGCTTGCCGACCGGAATTTCAATGCCTGAAAAAATATCTGATTTATTTATAGTGGAACAAAATTTAGGAACCCAAATCAAATCTGTTGTTAAAAATCCAAATATAAAAAATTCTGATTTAAAATATTCAAATATTTCCAAAAAATAGAATTTTGGTATATATATTTATTTTTTTATTAGATTTAAGGAAAAAATTGAATAAATTTTTAAAAATTTAAATCATTTTTCAAAGAAGATCTAATTTTAAGGTTTAAAAAATTACATTTTATTTATTTTCCTATATTATACCTCCAACACCCAGGTCACCAAGTCCAAGAATTCGTTCTCCATCCGTAACAACAATGGCACGCACATCCTAATAAATTAAAAATTATTCGCTTTAATACCATAATTTATGCAAAGAATAAATAAATAAATAATAAATTTAAAATTTTTAAATTGCTAAATTAAAAAAATATTTTCGTATTATAAATGTAATCCAAAGATTGGCTTGAAGTTTGATCTCATATGTTTTATTGTTTCTTTTTAAATTTGAGAATTGGAGAGTAATTGAAAATTTCGAAAAAAGCTAAGTTGTAATCAGCACCTCTTTTTTATAAATACTAAAAAAATTGTTGGCTAAAATTTGTGGTTATTAGACGAATATATAATAAATAATTTTCATTTTATTAAAATAAATTTTAATTATAATTAACCTGGTATTTCCAATTGCTGAGCACTCTGTAGATGCTGCTCACACTATTATGCTCATTGATATTGATGAATAAAGCCCTAAAATTGAATTAAACACATAAATTAAAGCAAAAAATGCACAAAAATTACTTTGGGTATCTGTATTCAAAGTTGATGCAAGCATCACCCACGGTTGGCTAAAAATAAATCAAAAATAAACAAAAAAATGATAATGTAATTTAAAAAATATATTTTTTATTGTTTTACCGTATACACAATGGGCAACAGTTCAGTAAGGTAGTCCCGGATCACTCGAAAGAATAATTTTTCATTTCGTTCCTTAAATTTTATTTTTAATAGGAATTTTTAAAGATTTTTGAATAATTTAATCATTTTAATTTGATCTTTCTAATTGTAAGATTTTTTAATTTTT
>JAQIYK010000982.1:0-11220 GCA_034700465.1 Rotylenchus robustus | reverse complement strand
GAAATTGATATTCTCTAATAAGTAAATGATTTCCTGAATAAAACTTATAAATAATGCGATTTAAAATGTTATAAATTTACAAAAAAAAAGTTAGGCCTAATTAGACAAACTAGAATTACAAATTTCGATAATTGAAATCTTAAGTACAATTCGCTAAAAATTGCAAACTAGAATAACAATTCACACAAAATTGCAACTAGCAATTACAATTCACGTAAAATTACAAACTTGAATTACAATTTACAAAAATCGTAAATTACAATTACAATTCACGTAAAATTACAAACTATAATTACAATTCATACAAAATTGCAACTTGCAATTACAATTCACGTATCAACGTGAAACGTTATTTTGTTGATCAAATACAAAATCAAATACAAAAATTTCACGTTATTTTGTATATCAAAATCATATTAATCATTTCATAAGCATTTAATTACTTTATTTTTCCAAATTTGTATTTATTATTTTCACTATGTTTTTGTAATATTTTTATCGATTCGGTTAGTTGAGTCTTGAGTTTGATCACTATTCAATAATGGAAACTTTATGTTCCCAAAAAACACTTTCCACCCAACGAATCCGCTCTTTTGGTGTCAAAATAATAAGCTTTTTTGGCGTCAAAATAATCTTTTTGTTAGAAATAATAAAAAAAAGGTAAAAAAAATCGATAAAGCTAGAGGGAATCGAACCCAGCATAGAGGAAAAAAAAGTCGCGAGCGTTCACCACCACACCAAGCGGAATGTTGGAAATTATGTTTGGAAATTGATATATAAGTGTTTAGGAGTAGTCTGGCAATTTTTTTGGGCCATATCTCGAAAGTTTATAATGTTTTAGCAGCTAGGATTAAAAATTCATTATATAACCCTACCCTGATCTACAACTTTCCCCAAGATCGGAATTCTAACTCCGCGGAAACCCAAAGGGGTCTCCTTTGTGAGCACAATGATGAATTTGTTCATCGTTTACATTACCATCAAAAATCGGTTAAAAGGGGGCATTTGGTTGGGCATTGGATTAGACTGTTCACTGTTCTAATCTCTTTATTTTTTATTTATTTAAGTCCCTTGCGTGGCACTTCGGGCTTTTTGTTGGGGCTCACGGCACTGCTCGAGTCTCTGCACCAACCCTTTC
This sequence comes from Rotylenchus robustus, assembly GCA_034700465.1. NCBI lineage: Eukaryota > Metazoa > Nematoda > Chromadorea > Rhabditida > Hoplolaimidae > Rotylenchus > Rotylenchus robustus. The sequence continues at coordinate 10,082 of JAQIYK010000982.1, read as the reverse complement.
ATTTGTTCCAACTTTGGGTCGCCTTTTCCGGCCATAACTTTGTGCCCTATTCCCAGTGTTTCAAAGTGTATGTGTTACCTCTGTTTTTATCATCCGCCGCCCAAGCAATGATTGCGCTCACTGGCTTTGAACGACTTCCAACTCGCTTTCCCGAAAAGGTGGGCAAAATTCAAAATACAAATTACCCTATTCCTCTAAGTTCTTCAAATTGATACACAATTGGCCAATAAAACCATAAATTTTTAATATCCCCACAAATTTTTCGAAACACAAGCGTATATTTTTTTTAAATTAATCGCCCCCAGCCCCCTCGTGGGGGCTGGGGTTGTATATATTTTTAATCAATTTTTTATACCAATTTTATTGTTATTTTTTTATACCAATTTAGACATAAGGCACTCAATCTGCCCATATACTTGTCGGTGTTTTGTTTACTGTCCATGTGTGCCGGCAGTATTGTACCATTAAAATTTGCACAAATGGCCAATTTGTACCCGAATGTGCCGGTAACTGGGGCAATTAAGGAATTTACCATTTCCGTCGAAATGGCCAACACATTTCTGTACTATGTGTATGTTGCGCAAGGGTGCAGTGTCGCCTTTTATGTCGCTGTTTGGATTGTCTTTAAACTTAAAACTGGTAAAACAATTTTGCCATATTTTCTTTAATTCACCCCACTTAACGACGGGAATTAGAAATTACTCCTCCCTCCATCATCAGTTGTTAATTAACGGGGGGGGGCAAAAATTTTGACTTTTTTTCTTGCTCCAAACGCTCCAAACGCCAAAAGCAATAAAAATTTAGTTTTGGCTTGAAATTTTTACCTCACAGTTATTTTCATGCCCCCGTTAATTAATAAGTACCCAGTATCGCACCAATCCATCACTGTAAATAAAAAAATCCAAACCTCTTTCTCCTCTAAAAATTTTGGTAGAAGAGTTGAAAAATAGAAGACCTCCTTGTTTGATCCCCCAGTAGATTTCTATTTGTCCTCTTATGGTTGGAGAAACAGAACCCCCCTCTCATCCCCGAAATATTTGACTATAAAATTTTAGAGTCGAGTTTTTCCCAATATTGCTTCGGAGATGGGGATTAATTAGAGTTTGGAGGAAATGCGATATCTATACATCATATATAATATCAAGTACCAGCCACTTTTTCAGCATCGTTGACAGTTCGCGGCTGTTGCGTTCGCTGGTGGTAATTGTGCTGATTAATGTCATTGCGACGGCATCTGTTCTATGCCGTCGCAATGACCGTATACCCATTCTTGGCCAATTGGCTGCAATTGGACGATATCGACGCGTGGATTTACCAAATGGGATTTGGCAGATTGGATTTACCAAATGGGATTTTACCAAATGAATGCCGGGGTCGGAATGAATGCGCCGGTGCTCTATTTTTGCAGGTCTAATTTTATAAACATCCCGTAATGCTAAACAACATTCCGGAATGTTGTTAATTAAAATATATTAGATTTGTAAAAAACCCACATTTTATCTAATTTTATTACCCTCTCAAATTTTCACATTTGGTTGAAATTTATATTCCATGGAGTTGACGAAATACAAAAATTTATTTAATTTACCTCAATTTTAGCGAGGAGTATCGAAAGTGGTTTACGGAGGAATTTATAAAAATATTTAACAAGTTAAAGCAATGGCTAGCTAAAATTGGCATCGGTGGAACAGTGGGAGTTGGAAATGGACAGACACAAGGTTAGTTAAAATGCAAAAAAAACAGAAAAAACATAAAATTCAAAAGATACAAAAAATGTAATTTAAAATACGCAATTTATATTTAGTCACAGTTATACCGATGACAACAAATGGGTGGACACAGACACCCAAATAAATAATGCCACATTCGATGCATTTGGTGATGCATCGATTGATTATTAATGATGTTTTGTTGCAAAAGTCCTCTCACAGTAAATATTTATTCCTTAAAGATTCAATGAGCTTCCAAAGTTACATATATATCCATGTATTAGCTTAACAGCAAACAATCCGCCGATGATGATTATGTTGATGCCCAATCTTACCTTAATTCATTATTTTGCTTGAAAAAATGATTCTTATGGGAATGGGCAACCAACCATCTTTTATCGATATGTTAGTGTTAGAGACATATCAAGGACTAAAAATGGCGAGTGATTATTAGATGAACGAACATTGGTCCTTTTATTCTTCAATAAATCTTTGTTTAAAAAACTGAAAGGACATTTGCAACAAACCAATAATTTGGCCAATTATTGTAAAAATAGTGACATGCTACCTATATGTAGCAAGCAATGTTTGTTCGATTTTCATTTCGACAAAAATTCATAAACCAGCCCCCACGAGGGGGCTGGGGCTGGGGGGCGATAATCAATTGCGTATTTTTTCTTTCTTTTTTTTTTGCTCATTCGATTCTCGGCATTCTATTGGGTTCTATCGATTGCACATTTTGTGTTGCTCGTTGTGGAGCATTCCTGCGGGTTGTGGCCTGTTGACAGTGTGTCATGTTGTTGTTATTGAAGTTGTTGATCATTTCGATTCCGCTTAAGCCGTTTGGAACACCATAACAAATGCGCGGAAACAATTTTTGATAGGCAGTACGGTAGTCCTGACTGGAATTTCCGAAAAATTTTAAACAATCAACAATTTAGAACCTATTTAAAAAATTCAACAAAAAATACAAAAAACAAATTTAAAGACCTAAAAAAGTAAAGCATCAGCATGTTCAGCGATTTGGCCAGCGTGGATGTGATGGAAGTGACGAAAGAAAGGTAGGACATGGCGACATTGTCGATGCTGGAGGCCAGAATGCGGGCCAAGATGGAGGCCATATAGCCTAGCGAGATCAGGAACACCATGCCGAGCAGTGAGCGCAGAATCCGTTGCGTAAATGTGTTGGTCCCTATAAAGCAAACATTGAAAAAACGAGATTTTTCAAACATTTTTTTTCAAAATAAGATCCAATCAATTTTTCAACTTTTAATTTTATTTTTTTCTGTTGTGTTTTAATTTAACGTGACAAAATCTGAATAGTGATCAACACCATAAAACCGTTACCAAAATTTTTGTTTTTTTTCGTTTGAAAAAACCGAAAAATTGGGTGTAATTTATTTCTGACTAGCTCAAAAATGTTCAAAATTGGCTTACATTGCGATTTATTATTGCGAATCACATTCCAAATGACCAAATAGCACACAATGCACAGGAAAATGATGGTCAAATTGATTTTGAAGATGGCATCGCCCGCCGTGCCCTGATACACATCGCCTCCACTGGTGCACGGCACAATGCTAAAAAGGCTTTTATTTATTTGTAATTTGTACAGTCAGTTCATATCTTATTTAGGGTCATTTTTTCAATAATCTAAAAAAACAATGCCTCGATATGTCAAATTTTCTGAGAATCCGAAACAGAACGGTCTCTGACGCATGAAAAACATGACATTTAGGACCTTCGCCATTACTTTAAAAATTGGTTTAATTTTAATTAAAAATCGTTAGAACAAAATTTGTTTGTTGAAAATTTTGACCAAAAATAGGGTGGCATGTCAAGAACAAAAAACAACAATAATAATTCAAAATGCATTGTTGCAATACTTTGCGGTATTGCTGACAACTCCTTGGTAACAGAGGTAACTGATAAACAGAGAATAGCCGAAACACAGCGAGAGAATTCCTTACAAATATATCCTTTTGCTGGTATGTCCAGAATGCCTGAAAATATTGAATTTTTCTCAAAAATGTCTGAAAACTTTAAAAATCAATTTTTCTTTTCAAACAGACAGTAATAATAACCCGTTTTCGTAACCGAACTAACCCAAACTAAACCCGAACTTTACAAAACACTGTCTATCAAAAATAAAATCTCTTTCGATATTCCAATAAAATATCTTCCAAAAACCTCTAATACTCAGAATTTTATAAATTAGAATTTTTTAATAAAATAGTTGGATTTTTTTGGCTTCTGTACCCGGTATACAATTTTTTAATATTAAAAATGCTGTAATAAAACTAAAGGCGGGACTCAAAAAGCTCGAATACAAATTCCCATTTTTAGGAGCTCCTTGTAGCTTTATAGTTTGAGTGCATAAGTATTTGATTAAATCAATAAAAATCAAAAAGTTATTTAATAAATAAATTGCAAAAGGAAATGACCAAATGGAGCACAAAGTGCTGAACAGTCGGTCAAGTCCAATGGCCAACATGGACACGATGAACAAATTGCCGGCAGTCATTGGCACTAATTGGAGCCAAAAGCAAGTGGAGACGGGGATAAGGTCGGGAAGGTCGGGCAGAACAACCATGGCGAACCCAATGGTCAGGAAGGGCAGCGAAATGGCGATGGCGGCGGCATTGAACGCGATCAACTTGTTGCAGGTGTTCTGCAGGGAACTGAACGAACAAAGAACATTTTAGCTTAAACTGGACAATGAACCTTTACAAATTAGCATATTTGCAGAAAATTTTTTATAGATCAATTCGGCTGTTACCCTTCCTAAGATCCACTCAAATGGATTTCAAATTTCAAACTATCGTATACATTACAGTACCTCGTTTTGTAGGTGACATAGATCAGACTTCCGTTCAAAATAAACCCGACAATACCAATAGCCCATCGAACACCAATCAGAATTGACAATCCGGTTGGTAGGTTTCCGTTGACAGCAAACAGGGAATACTGTAAAAGAATAAGCACAAAACATACGGTAATTTATGAAACACTTTGTCATTTTTAGGTTGAATTATTATTTATATGGGTTTATTAAAAATATTTGTTATCTGAGAAAAATTAATGTTTGTATATCCTTTATATAGTAGATTAGTTTGAAACCACTAATATCAAATTTATAGATTTTCAAAATATATTGAGATATTTATTGACTAATTGATTGTAATGTGATTTCTACGATATTTTTTAAACTTACCGGATTATCCGATACTTTACTCAAAGTGACCAATGAAGAAGCGGGAATGTTAGAAGTTCCGTTGCTTAAAGACATTTCTGAAAATGGAATTTTGTATTTGATGAATAATTTGTTGAAGTATAGAACGTATTTACTAAATAACCATGTGGTGACTAGTATATTATCTTAACTGACAGTAATATTTTTAACAAAATACGAATACTATTATTTTATTGATTTCTATATGGAACAAAAAATTACGGTAGGCTAGGGCAGTTTATACTCCCCCATTAACGGGGGGCACAATATTAAAATTTATTTTCCCCCTGTCTTTGGCCTTCAGTATGCCCACACATATTTCTATAGTACCCATTTTCTTGATATTTTAAAGATAAAAATAAAAGGTAAGAGAAAGCGAAACTAACAAAAAAAGTTAACTTTGAAAAATGAAAAAATCAGTGCGTCTGTTGTATGTGCTTTGTGTTAACATTTGGAAATGGGATAGTTTTTCAAGAAATGTCTTTCTTTCTTTTGCTTGCACTCATTGTCCAAATGGCATGCTCACTCTCGTGTTCGTTTTTCTTGTTATTTTTTGTATTTTCACATTTTTAATTTTTTTACTTTATAGTGCCAAATGATAATACAAAAGTTGTCCACAAAAATTGTCAACACATTGCTCTGAGGACTATGAATAAGTTCACTGCTGATTAATACCTATGCCTTTATCAAAAATGCATTTGAGCGGAAAAATAATTAGTTGGCCACGTTCCTCTTTTTCTTTGTAGACTTTTGTTGCGTGTGTTGCATCACATGTATAGAATAGACCATAGACCAAATGAACGTGAAAAGTAGAGGAATATGAGTAACCTCAAATCTCTGATTAATGTCTTAACTTAAAAATGGATAATATTTTTTAACACTCAATTTATTCTGAAACTTTTCTGATGACGTTGAGCCATCGATTCCAATAAATATGCCCGTCCCTCTAAATTAGCTACCTTCTCCGGGAGGTATTGAAAAATTTAACCTCTCACTTTAAATGTGCCCCTCCTTCTAAATTAAGTAGCCTCCTTCTCCGGGGGAGGGGCTATTGAAAAAATTAACCCCGGAAGCTAAATTTGAGGAAATACGGTATTCAAATTGGAAAATATGCTGTGAGCATGAATTTAGCTAAGTGTTGGCATGGTGCCAATAAGATCAACCGCCTAAAATGTCCAACTACCATGTATCCGAATACGGTATTTATCAGACATTGGGTTTCAGATCGAACATCCACAAATTCAAAACAAACAATGCCATTAAATTTGTGCACCATCGAATTCCCATTCAGTGATGTGTTGGCATTTGGTATACGATTCACAGCTCCTCTCTCCCCCATTCTCATTTTTTGTATTTTTGATATTATCAATTTTTACACATTATCGCCGACTTGCCCAGTTTATGACATTTGTTGGCAAAAATCGTCAACATTTTGTCTTATTCTTATAAAATTAATTTTAGCGGAAAAATAATTAAGCATTACTTTCTTATAGTTCATTATGCGGATATTTGAGAAAAAATAAAAGTTCAATGAGAACTTTTTTTTGCACAAAATCACATAAATAAAAGGTGCTAATAAATTACGGAAAAATGATACGTAAATGTTAATGATTTGAAAGTGTATTTGTAAAATATTTAATTTTATTTTATGAAAAAAGATCAAAGCATTTGCTATGATCATGATAAAAAAACCATTTCTCATTTTTAAAAATAAAGAAAAATCTTTTCCCTTGTTTTTCGATTTTTTTTAATAATTTTTTGTTTTAAATGATCAAATTCGCTCGATTGGTACCATTTGGTTGGTTCTTCTCATCATTTTAATGTCATTCACCGACATTTGTGCAACTGTCTTGGGATTTGGGTTGTTGTTCAGTTGTGTTGCTTGTTGTGCTGTTACTGCTCCCCCTCCTCCAACTGCGACATTAGATGATGAATTTTGCTTTTTTACCCAACAGAACAGTCTTTTCAGCTCCTTGTTAATTGCACCACGATAATCAGTGCTAAAAGAAAAATTTAATTTTTTGTTTAAGAAAATATATAAAAATTAATTTAATTAATTTCAAAACACTACGGTACTTGAAAAAGTAAAGTACCGTACCTGTTGTACAGTGCTAAAAAGGAAGGCACCGTACCTAAATATGTATAGTGTCGGCGTTTCGGCCGACGCGCCAATGTTCAGCAGCACTCCGCCGCACATGGACACCCAGCGCTGTTGCAGTTCGTCCAGCTGGAAATAGGGCTTGATCACCAGCTGACACAGATTATTGAACGCGTAACCGCCGAGCACAACGCTGATGATCACCACCAACGACTTGAACAGTTTGTTGGAACCTGACCATTTTAGTATTGAAAAATGTAAAATAAAAAATAAATAAAAATATGTCGGGTGTGGGAGCGATGTATAAATTATAAATCAGCTTTTTTACCCGACCGAAGTTTGACAACGATCCAAACAAGCAGATATAGAACGACGTTGATCCCGCACAAAATCTTAAAATAAGTTTATTTTTTATCGTAATTAATTCTTTAAAAAAATATTTTAGCTGACAATGAGTAGAAAAAAAAACTATTGTACAAGATGGGATTTATGGATCTTCAACAAATTCATGGCATTTTGTCACAAAATAAACAAAATTTAAAAAATAAACAATAAATTAAAACTTTTGAGATTATTTATTTATGTAATAGCTTGACTTTTTTCCAGTAATACATGCCTGAATATAGATGAAGATGACCTCGGCGTCCTCTATCAGTATGTCGCCGATGTATCCGGTGACCGGCAAAAAGGCGTGGGACAGCGAGAACAGCCACACGTAGGCGGACATGTAAGAGCCACAGGCAACGGAGGCCAGGGTGTGGATTCCCAGGTACAATGGACCGTTGATGTGCTCATGTCTGGCAGGGAATGGGGAAAAAGATGGATATTATTTAAATTAAAAAAAGTAAAAATTATTAAATAAAATATAAATTAAAACAAAAATATTAAAATTTAGCAGAAAAATTGTGTAAAATTTATTGCTTGAACGTTGTTCTTCTATTTTGAAACTTTAAGTCAAATTCACTTTTTATCATAGCGAACAATAAATCGCATAGTTTGTTAATTACAAAATAAACCAACTCCCATGGAAGCAACACGGAGATGAGTCGATCACACGCAGTTGCCACCTTAAAACATTTACTAATAAGAGTTTTTGTAATGGATGGAGAGAATGTGAGGGTATCTGCGGATAGGATGCATTTGAATTTTTCAAAAAATTAAAAAACATATTAAAGCGATATCCATAAATATTCATCATAATATAGATATCAAAACTTTTAGGTACTAATCTATTAACGAGGAAGGACAGAGTCTATTACCGGGGCAAAAAAAGTTTTGGCCCGGGGGGGGCAAAAAATGTCACTTTTTTGCTGTCTTGGCGTTTTTAAGCCAAAAGCCAAAAAAGACGTTTTGAGCAACAACAAAAAAACCAAATTTTTACCCCCCCCCCCGATAATAGAGTAGTACCAACTTTTAATGTAAGTAAATTCCTTAAAAATGGTATCAAATTGATACCATTGACATTTGGGCGGCCATAACGCCAAAAATTGCGGGTAAAATGAAGCGAAGTGCCCAATAATAGGGTACAAAGTTGATGCCGGAGACGGCGATGGCCAGGAAAACGAGATGGGTAGTTTGGTGCAGGATTTCGAAGAAGGCGGTCAGCATCAGCAAATAGTTGGTGGAGCCGCGCATCGATCGGAAAAACAAAATACATTTAAACGAATTTTTTGGATTTTCGAAATTTTTTGTCATCCCACTTGTTTTTAAAAATATAGCATAATTTTTCGATAAGTTTCTGTTTTCGATTTTTCTTGAATTTCATTTCAACCAGTTTTTCGATTTTTCCTTTATTCAGTTTTTCACCGAAGGAAAGCGAGAAATTAATCAGTCACTATTTAATCTCTTCAGTGGTTTAAAATTTATTCGCCAACGGTGAATTTCTATTTTATAATAGGGTATAAAAATATCTCCCCGAGGATTTTTAGAGAAATACCGTATGTACTCTAATTCCCGCGTTCCCGCCCCCTCCTAATTTCCGCCCCCCCCCCCCCCCCCCCCCTCCTAAGAGAGGAGGAGAATTAGTTATATTTTTTATAAACATGCATTTTTGTCAAAATTTTTGTCAAAAATTAATTTTTTTGGTAAAATGCAATTCTTTTCTGGCAATTAAGACGAAAAATGACAAAATTGGATAAAATTTCAGTGTTTTGATAAAAAAATTAAGAAAATTGTATTTTTTAAAGAAAAATCGCATATTTATTTGACCAAAAATGTTAATTTCTTTCTTTTTTTCCCAAAATTTTTTGATTGAAAAATTCACGCCCCTTCTAATTATTGCCCTCCCTCCATTTTATCCCCCTCGAGAGGGTATTGAAAAATTATCGTCTGGGGCGGGAATTAGAAAAAACACGGTAAGATATTCATGTTTAATTCTGTTTAAACTGTATTGATTAAATAAATTATAGAAATTAAAAAATAATAATTAAAATTATTTTTCAAAAAATACCGACTTATTACGAATGGTGACTGCTATCAATAAAATGTTGCAAAATATTCCGGGAACACCGGCCAAGTTCAGCAAAAGAGCTTGAAAAATTAACTCAAACACCGGACCGGCATCTTTGTATTTTGCATAAAGCTGTTTAATTTGCAATAACAAATATTATTTTTATTATTTAAAACAAAAATTACCATAGAATTTGGGAAATCAGTTTTTAGATCTGCAGAATCCGTCAAATTTGTTGAGGCCATTTTATAAAATTATTATTTTTTGTTTGGAGATAAATTGGTAAAGGAATTTTAATTTTTTTGCAGAAAATTTGGATCTGAAAAATAGAAATTATTCAGGTTTTTTGTTCAAAATTTAGCATTAAAAACTTTAAATAAATATTTAGAAGTGATGAATAAGAAACCAAGACTCCTTGAAACCTGGGAGCATTTATTGCGCAACTTTGACATATTTATTCAAAATCGCCCCCCAGCCCCCTCGTGGGGGCTGGGGTAGTTGAGTTTGAACAACGCTCAGGCCACTCCCTTGGAACCTTCATTGTCCCAAAAAACACTTTCCACTCAACGAATCCGCTCAGTTTTGGTGTCAAAA
>JAQIYK010000981.1:0-11226 GCA_034700465.1 Rotylenchus robustus | reverse complement strand
TGACATTTTGGTGCGTCCTTATTTTTGACTTCAAAATCTTATTTTTTCATACGCGTGTCCTTATTTGAAATTTTTTTTTCTTGGGATCTCTGTTTTAGAGCGATTTTGAGAAATTCTGAGTGAAAAACCTTATTTTTGAGAAATTTAAGGTGGAAAAAGCTTATTTTCCAAGGGAAGTTTTGCCTTTAGGAGAGAGTGAAATTCCCGGTACTAGTCCGTTAACGGGGGTGGCATTTCAAGGGTTTTCCTTACTTTCTCCCTAGTTATGGGGTTGCGAGTGCAATATAAGTAATGGTTAGTAGTAAATGGGCGTACACCATATGGTATACCAGATATTTCAATCAATCAGTCCATAGTCCGACAAAAAAAGCTATAAAAATTTGGGTTTTAATAAATTAAAATGAAATTACTATTTGTAAATGATCGCCTTTTGCCTTTTGTTCCAAAATAGTTTTTCACAATCCAATTTTTTAAATCAAAGCACTCTTGTGACACATTTAAAAAGTGCCTTAAATAAAATAAAATAACCGCCTTTACAAGCGCTAGGTGTGATGAATTTTACCTTTTTTTAGCCACAAGCCGGTGCTTTCGTGCGTTACGAGTCTGTAGAAGAACCAGGTGTTGTGCAACATGGCGGAAGGCTTTATACACTCGAAATTCCACAAAACAGGTCGATCATTGTGAAATCCAACCAAAATTCCGAGGAATTTAAAGTAATGTTTTACATATATAGTAAAAAATTTGAATGCTATTTGGTTCAGGTCATTACTTACATCGCTTTTCCACCACCTGATTCGCAACACTTTGTGAAGGAAGTAGCCATGTCGGACGATTACAACATCAAGTTTTATTGCTACAGCACTCACTTCGGCACTGTTGTCTCGTTCATGGACGTTGATTACAGTTGGGACACTATTTACAAAGTCTCTGTCAAGAGGTAGGTTTAATTTGTATCGGAATAGATACTTGTAACTTGTAGTATATGTTTGGGCACATAGGTTCCCTCAAGAATGGAATTGGATGGTCGAAAAGGTTGGGACCATGTGGCAATTGTGCGAGGGAACTGTGGTGGAGAGTCTTACAGATACAGCAAGGGCCGCACGCATTTCCGAACTTATGGTATTGTACCTGAACTTTATTTAAATACTAAAAAACTTTAACAAACAAATTTCTGTATAAATAGCCATGGAACGCAAGACGACTAAACGCAACAGATGACCAACGCGGCAGTGTAACCAATGAACAGGACGTAAGCACTGATGATGAGGTGCCTGTTGCAGATTTGCTGAGTATTGAAGAAGTTTCTTTGGCATTTATTAACTTAAAAAGAGAACTCTTCTAGAATTCAAACGTGGCGCCATCCAGCCGGCCTTCTGCTGTATTCATCGGACTCAATACTTCCAGAAACGAACACAGTCTGTCCATGGCACAAAACATGACGCAAGCGGGAGACCACAATGATTTTGGGGATCCGATTGCAAATGTGGGGAATTGCAGTGCTGTCCCGTGCTTTGGATCGGATCGTCATGGTCGCTCGAAAACACCAAGTACTGATCAATGCGAATCTTCAGGCAACCATTCTAACCACGGATCGATGTTTGCCGAAATTGGTATGAGTAAGAAAGACCTACCGCAGAAAGATGACCATCAATTTTCTCAAATTTTACGCTCAAATATTTTCTTTAATTTCTGCAGATAATTCCAAATACAAACACTTCTTATTTACTCAATTTTGATGAAGCACTTCGAAAAAGGTTGTAAAAATTCTAATAGTGTTGAAATTGATTTTTTGTTTGAAGGTTAGAAAAAATCATTGGGTACTGAAGATACTTATTTCCGTTTTCACATCTAGGTAACTATGTCACATCGCTGCTTTTGGAGCTCAAGTGTAAGAAAAAATCGAACGAGGCATTGGAAATGGAGAAGAAGATCTTCGAGATGTGCATTGACATGCAAGTGAATGTTGCGAACGACGGTTATTGATGTTTGGAATGGTAAGAGAATGAAGTGCAAGTTGATACGTTGAGGAACAGCCTTCATCAAATTTATTATCAGTTATCACATCCCCATTATGATCTGATTTTGGGTATTGTCCAAATCATTATGTGTCAATTTTTCTGTTTACTCACTATTTTTCTGAATTACTCTTGGCAATTTGGCCCAGTAATGGGACAACATCGAATTGACCTTGTTCAAAACCAATATTACAAATTGCAATCATTTAACGTTTACAAATTACAACCATTATATTTTCGACTTAAAAAATGAAATATCATGTAACAAAAGGTCGTATTCGATGGGAGAAAAAATCCAACTCATGTTTTCGCGAAAATTGTTTTTATTTAAAAATAATATTCAGATATGATCAGCAAATTAAAAATTGGAAAATAATCAACAAAACTACTGTAAGTGAAAATGTGAAAAAGAAAAAAACGGAAGTGAAAAAGTTAACCCAAAGTTTGTCACATGCAACCGAGAGGGCGGTTCAGTAGCCAGCCGGTTCACTTTCCGTTCCTTTGCGCCAATCACTGTTAGCGAATACAGTTCCGTTTGAGACCTTTTGGACTGCTGTCTGAATTTAAAAAATGCCAATCAAAAAAACAAAACTCGAAGTCGGGTTGGGCTGGGCTCTCGCGAACCAACAAATTTTAAGAAAGCCAATCTAAACATTTTTGAACGGCTAAGTAGTGAAAAAGCGTTTTTACTGCCAACCAACAGCTTACTGCCAACATATCTTATTTAGCAGGTTAGAGAACCAAAAATATTCCCTAAAACAACTAAATGAACGTACCACAACGGTGATTGTTTTGACTTTTTTGAAAGTGTGCCCGCGCAACTTCAGCGCATCCACGTATGGCTCCGGCAAATTCATCTCAACCTGTGTGTAGTTCGGCTTGAGCTGATTATGCAGGCGGGGGAAGTCGATGGCCCGTTTGATGTTGTCGTTTAGCTTGAGGGCGTGCTGTGCGGAGCCGGCAACTCCGGAGATAATGGTTGATCCGCCAGCAGCTCCGATACTCATTACGTCCTTAAAATTCCGAAGATCATAAACTTACTTGTTAGTTTGGAGGAAAAATGGCGAATTATTGCAATTGTGGTGTGTATTTTTGAGCAGTGGCTGTATTTCCCGCAAAAATCTTTTTTGCATGGTTGCATTTTAAGCTTGAAACCAAATTCGCTTATATTTGATTCACCCCCACCCTCCCCCCCCCCTTCAGAGGCATTTCAATTGCGCTTGTCTATTTGAGTTATATTTTTATTTTTTCCTACTTTATTTGTTGTTCCTACACCTTTTAGTCCCTATTTCTCTTTTTTTCTTACAATTTGACTTCGATTTTGCATAAATTTTTTGCTTTTTCGCATTTACTTTTCCGTTGAAGACAACAATTGGACTGGCTGAGCTCATAGGTCGCTTCCCGGGACGAATAAAATTGGACGGAGATGGAGGAAAGCCGAAGTAGTTGGGATGACCGGGCGACGAAAAATCATCCATTTCGTCGTTCCAAAGTATGCCGGCGGATTCGCTCATGACAACTGCGCCCAAACTAAATAATTTAGGGAAAATATGGGCGAAGAAAAAAAAATGTTTCAGTGGTAAAAAATTCAAAAAACTTATCGGTTAAAATTTAATATCATGTGTATAAAAAACAATTAAAACAGCTGCTTTTATGAACAATTTGTACATTAGATAAATTGACGGTTTTATTAATAAAAAATAATCCTTTTTTAAATTTACATTAAATTAATGGTCGATGTGATTGAAACCGCATTTCCGTGTTTGTCAACAACACTTATGTGCGTCTAAAAATATTATATATTGTTACTACCATATATTAAAGAAAACAAAGGGGGAAAAGTATGGATGGTCATGAAGTGAAATGGAAGAGACTCGACCTTATTGGTTGATATTTTTGATTAACAAAATTATATAAGGGAAAAATATATAAGAAATGGATACAGTTCCATGGTCTTCCGGGAGTGCTTGAAAACCGCCGCCGTAATAAGCGTCTGGATGGGTGCCCCAGCTAATTTTTGACCTTAAAATATTTCTTCCCACTTTTATTTGATTATTTTTTATTATTTTACCTTACAACTTGTGCCCACCATTTGCTTGTGATATTTCTTGCCAGCTCCGTGGAATTTTTGATGAACGCAATGTCGCCCATTGAACTTCTCGCGGCATAAGCAAATTTTGAGGCTTCAATAAATCGATGAAAGAAATCCACATTCCCGGAAAAGGTGGTCGTGTTGAAGACGATTCTGACGAAAAATTTCAAAGTTTAAATATTTTATTTAAAAATAAATACTTTTCCCCCAAAAAGTTGAACTTTCCCTGAGCGAATTATCGGTCTTCCTCTTCATCGGAGTTAAAATGTATTTAAAAAATTACTAACAAATTCTTTAAAGTTTGGATAATTATTATTTGGTTGCCACAAATATTTAAAAAATTCAAAGCAAATTCTAAGGAATTTTTGGATTTTTTTAATTGGAATACAATTCTGAATGAATTATACAATTCCAAAAATTAGAAACAAAAAAAGCTAAGGACTGAAAAATAGATAAACCAACGGGTCCAGAATTGAGAGGATTGACTGAGCAACTGCTGAGCCAGAAGGCGGTGGAGGACCACACACGGTTCTTCCATCTTCCAAATGGGTGTAGATCACTTCAGAATCGGGCCGTACAATGGCTTTGTAGCTGGCAAAATCCTCCATTGTCAGAATTCCACCTAAATCAAAAATAAATATATAAATTAAATTTTTACATCAAAATAACCATTTTGTTTGAATTCATTAACCATTTTCTCAGTCAATTCACTCCGATAGAACACTTCGGTGGGATCTTTGGCTTTTGATAATTTTCTTAGAGTTTCGATGAAATTTTGTCTAAATTTTTCAAATTTACTTTGAAATAAACTTTGGATAACCTCGTTTTTATTTGCTCGCCCAATTTGTACAGTTTCCCCGTGGCCGGGTTTATGAAGTGTTTGCGCATTGTAGGTTCCTCTAAAACTTGATCTCCAAATTTTTTTAAGGAACCTGCAAGGGCATGTGATGTCGGATAGCCTGAAATAAAATAAAATAAGAATAGTATAAAAAATTTATTCAAATTTTATAAACCTTCTTCCATCAATTCAATTGTTGGACGCACGAGTGATTCCCAGCTAATATTTCCACCGAAATTTACGTATTCAGTCCAAAGGCCATGAAGCTCGCCAGGCACTGCAACAGCTTCCCAGCCTTTGCAAAATGTAAATGTACTGTAGATGCTAGCGCATTGTGTGTTGTCTTACTGTACCAAATTTGGACTTGTTCCATCTGTCCTTGTACATGTTCTCGGTTGCCGCCAGTGGCGCCACTTCTCGGGCATCAACAACATGGCATTTTCTGGTTGTTCTTAATAAATAATGGTAAATTGGTTAAACACTCTGTATTTTCCAAATACGCGTTAAAAATTGTCATGAAGTGCCCACCACCCAGTCCTGAACTTTGCGTGTCCATCACTCCGATACCTATGAAATGCAGAGTCTTCAAAACATTCGCAATATTATTTTAAAAATGTAATTTTGACTTATTAGTCGTTTCTATAGTAAATAAGTAAATAATTCCAACAGAAAGTGGTTGCAATTGCGGCGTCAACGGCATTCCCGCCCCGCAGCAAAACATCCCTTCCAATTACGGAGCAAAGCTCATTATCTGCCGCTACAGCAGCTGTTGAATATTCACCCAACAGACTGTGGGACGAAGGCGACCAACGGGGTAATTTTTCCGAGTTCTAAAAATCAAAATATTTCATTCCAAATTCATAACTTTATCGCTAAACCGTTTGTTACATCCGAAACACTTGTTTAAATAGCGTCTATAGAAATTTTCGAAAAAATTAAGATTAAAACACCCTTTCTCTCAATTTTCGAAAAATGCAATTTCTAATTTTACCATAAAAACCATAACTATTACCATTTTATAAGCATTGTAGTAGAGAACAGCGAAAGTGGTTGTTGTGAGGGCCAAAGTAAGGATGCAGAGGATCCCGGTTACAGTGATGATCGCGTCCCTTCTGAATAAATGCAAATGAAAATTCAAAATATAATTTTACTTAAAAGCATTAAACCTAAAAGGAAGGCTTCGAAAATCCCAAATCCGAAACTTTATTATTAAAAAAGACATTTAGCTCACCCTGGAGAATTGAACCGTTGCAAAAGAGCATCAAACCAGTTTGTTGGCTCTGCATTCCCATTGGTCACACCCCGCTCAAGTTGACTGGCTTGTCGCAATAGTGGTATGTTATCGTCCACTTGGCCTCCAAATTCCCTATAAAATAATAAAAATAAAATATATTTCACTGTAAGGGGCAGATTAAGTTACTTAGGGGCTTAAGGGCAGATTAAAATCAGATTCTGGATTGAGATTTCCGTCCAATTTTTTGACTAATTTTTTTTCGTTAGAAATGGAAACTTGAACATTAATAATTTATAAAAATGAGTAAAATAGAGACTATCCAACTTCGATGGAGAGAATGGAACCTGACAAGCCGCTCCCGCTTTTGGGAAAATGCACGCTTTAGACCTACAAATCTTACATTTCGTCTTCGTCCGCTTTAAAGGTTGACCAGGATCAGATCAAAATCGAACCGTTGAGATCAAATTGTTATAAGAACAATGTTAAATTCGGAACGAAAAAGACTACCAACACCACTGGCATACCGAGCCTCCTCCTCCGCCGAACAACGGACCCTTCTATCGGACTTGTCCCTCCTCCCCATTGCTGATAAGGCGAAGAACGGTGAACCAACTGTGCTAGCAGCAGAACACCATCGCAACCTCTGATAACACAAAAAGAGAAAATTGAATTGGATTCGATTTTTGGACAGCATTGTTTAGTTAGGTTAAATAAACCACAACATTATCACATTGAATCTTTGAATTTTATTATGAAATTGAAGAAAAAACAAAATATTTTTGCAGAGATAAAATTTGAAAAATCAACAGTAATTAAATAATATGCAAGAAAGAGATGCGGAATTTAAAAGAAAGATATGGAATGAAGTTTACAGAATTTAATTAACGAATTTGAAAGAATAAATATTAAATTTCATATAAATGCACAAATTAATAAATAAAAATAAATCACCGTAATTTCTATTCCAAAATTGTTATAAAATCATCCAACTCTTCCTCCAATTTGCAGAATTCTATTCCGTCAAGCAATTTTTTATAGCGTTTTTGTATTACGTATGCACCCAACTTCGGCTTTCGGTCCCTCGTGAGCACACCTTTGTGGTTTCCAATGACACGAGTTATAGCTTAAGTAGTGGTTTTTTGTGAAAAATGATCTCCAAATCGCTATTGTGGGATAAAAAATCATTTGTGGTTTGGGTTCATACGTGTCCAATGGGGGGTGTTGCCCACCGGCCTCGCGATCAGCATTTGATCCCCCTCCCCCTGTTGCAGGCCTTTTTGGGTGCGTTCGACCAAAAAACCGAAAAATTGCTTAAAATGAATAATAATCAATTTTTTAATGCTATTTTATTATGCGATCGACTTTTCAGGCGATCGCCAAAGTTAATAGAACTCGATCGCAACAAAAATTAAAGAAAAATATTGTCAATAATTGTCCAAAAATTAATTTCTCCAACCTTTCGACCTCTTGCGAATGACTTTCTTGTTATAATTGGTCGAAAAAGTCGATCGCATAAATTTTTTCCTCTTTTTCTTTTAATTTTTCATTATTTTTTACAAATTTTCCTCAATATTTTCGATCGCGTGCGATCGACCTACCGCCACACTGGCGGACCCCCTGCGATCGATGTGGGGGGGGGGGGTCTTGGACACCTATGGTAAGGACTATCGGTGAGACATAAACATGACATCGACCTATACATGTTTAACCTATGAATTTGCAGCAGTATTTGTTATAAATTCAGTAAAAGAAAAATTTTTAACTATTTTTTCTTTTAGCTTCTCCGCTATATCCTTCGACATTTAAAACTATTAAAGGGAAAAAGTCAAAACCTTGCTGCCTTTCTGGAGAAGATAAGTATGCACCGAAAACAAAAATAGGTTTGGCTGCTTTGCGCCCAGTGTGGCCAACGAACGCGCAATTGTGCTGCTGAGTTCGGGCGACGGCCGGTTGGCGCTGGAGGAGCATTCAAAGAGAGCGGTGATCAAATCTCAAAAAATGCAAATTTGGTTTCAACTAGTGACCTTTCTAGTTTAGGTCCCTCTCATTGTCAGCTCCAATTTTTTAAAATTTAAGGGCTTGAAAATCCAATACAAAAGCATTCTGAATTGGAATCCAGCAAAAAATAATTATAAACATACCTTGTAGATTATGCGCCATTTCTTGAAACACTTCTTTATTATAAATCTTCTTAATAAATGTTATTTTGATCATATCTTTCTCATCTTTAATAAATTTGCGCTTTAACGCGAATGAATTCCAAATTATATGATATTATGATTTATGCTTTATCAAAAAATAAAATAAAAGTAGTAAAAATGACCCATATGTGGAATCGGGTTTTGGAGAGGTTAAATACATATAACAAAATAAATAGTGAGTCAAGATTTTTCAAATTCCCTTCACAAATTTTCGGATTTCGTGCCATTCATTCATCAATAATTCGCCAGCACCCAATAGTTCGGTGATCTTCTTTTCGTACTCCGCATTTGATTGGCAGAGCCATTTTATCGGGTCATCTTGTTGTTCATCTATAACAGGGCTTCTATTACTCTAATAGGAACGAAAACTTTTTGAAAAACGATTTGTCATCCTCTAAATATAGAGAAAGACAAATTTCAAAATATAGTTTGAAATTTTTGCACCTAGTCGAAAAACCTTCCCCTTTATTTCCCGTTATTTTTGAATAGCACTACTTCGCTAATATTCATAATTTTTTTCTTCTTTTTTTTTTTGCATTATTTCATGTTCATACCTTTAACATCGCCTTTTGCCTCGGTTGGACCCTCCGATTTGCCAAGCAACGATTCAACATCTTGTTGACTGTATTCGGGCAATTTAACATTCCTTGCGGAATATTCGCTGGACTGTTTTGAAAGTTTAATGAGCTGTCCGAATATTTCATCCATCTTCGATATAACCGGTTCGATGGCATCCCGGTCTTCAGCTTTCAACCTGAAATTTCATTGTACTTATTAATAAAAAAGAAGATAGCAAAATCGAAATTAGGTTGTATTCATTAATGCAATCATTGTTTAAAACTGATTTAAAACAACATACGAATCCAATGATATCTTTGCCTTCTGAAGTCTCCTGGCCATGTTAATAACATCCTTCTTGATTGATGGGTTCAGTGTCAAATGCTCCAACTTCTCATAACCGGCTTCATCAAAGGACTCGAGGAAGCTGTGCTTGAACACGTCGAACTTAAACATTTTTTAGGTTTTAAAAACCGAGTTGATTTATATTCATGGCAGGCCCGTAATGAGCCCAGACATTTCGAGAAAGGCTATGTACAAAAATGTTTAAAAAAATTTCGCCGCGTCTTCGGCGCGGCGATTTTTTAAAGAAAAATTTGATTTTTTGAAGAAACTTGTGAAAATTTGAAGTAAAACCGAGTAAAAAATGCATTTTTGCGGTGCCGTCAGGCGCCGCTGCAAAAAATTTTCGCGAATTTTGAAAACATAAGGGGGGACCCTATTAAAAATTTTAATTTTTGGCATTTCGGGGGGGGGCTTCAGCCTCCCCTAGACCCCTCGTTACGGGCCTGTGTTTTAGTGATATTATATTATCTTACTTAAAATAAAAATCGATACATACAACTTCGTTTCCAGCCTCATTGCGAAACACTCGGTGGATGCGCAGCGGCGGACTTGTAATTGTCTTCTTGGGGCCACCGCCACCAACGTTTTTACCCTTTTGATCGTCAGCAACATTCTTTTCCAGAGTTGGGGCTATAAAATTGTGGAGAGCGTCAATATTTCTGATAAAAATTTGTTACAGAATTTCGTTCAATTACATCTGCTGATTTGTTTTTTAGATCTCGAATCTCGAGGGAAATTGTGAAAAATGCAATTTTTTGAAGTTTCTCAAACTAACTTTTCAAAAATGTGAATTTTAAATTAAAAATCACAACTCTTCCCAATTTATTAGCATCATCTATCAAACCCAAAACAACATGAAAATTAGGAATACAAATTAAAAAGTTGCCATAAACAGGGACGGATCTAGGATTTTGCCTTGGGGGCACCTACCCTAGGCCTTCAAAAATGAAAATCTACGCACTTTTTGTTAAGAAAATCGAATATTTTTTCAATAAAAATTCCCCCTGTTCCCGCCTTCGGCGGGAAATTTTTTTAATTTTTTTTCGTTTGGGGGGGGCACGTCGGCACGCGCCCCATGTGCCCCCTCCCCTGTATCCGTCCGTGGCCATAAACCACATACGGCGGGCCATTTCTTTCGGTGTCGACTTTTTCCGAACAGCTCGCCCTGTGCCGATTTGTTCTCCTCCGCTTGTGCCCTCCTGCTTTTGCCCACTCTTATCATCTCCTCCCTCATCCTCCTCATTAGCTTTTCCTTTTCCATCCCCAGCACTTTGGTTGTTGTTGTCCAGTTTGGCCAATTGGTCAGAATTTGTCCCAGTCGAAGAATGTGTCCCAAAATGGCGTTTTGGCCTAAAAATATCAAATGAACATCAGCAGAGAGTACTTGAATTACTCGCTGGAGCCAGGGGTGTAACGAGCTCATGGGTTTCGGGGGGGGGGGGGATTTGTCTCATTTTACCCCTTCCGACGGTTCGGGGGGCCTGGGCCCCCCTCGTTACGCCCCTGGCTGGAGCATTTCAAGAGCACTGATTACTGATCTAGGCTTTATTTCACAAAAATTTTAGTTCAAATAAATAAATATTTATTTTTTTCTTAATTTTCACAGGCCTCTAACCTTTAAACTTAGGTTTTTGGGAAAACGAAGAAATGTGATGGACCCTTAAAAATATCCCATTTTCCAAAAACCAGCAGGAAAATGACTTTTTTAGTAGTATTTTTCGCCATATTGCTTTGCTGGAAGAGTTTGTTGATGTTTGATGAGCAGAAGACATTTATATCGTAATTTTTAGTACTAGCCTATTAACGGGGGGGCAGTCTATTATAGGGGGGGGCAAAATTTTCAAGCTAAAATCAAAAAAATATTCCTTTTTTACGCGTTTTAAGCCTAAAAAAGCTTTTGGAGCAAAGAAAAAAGTCAAAAATTTCGTTTCACGACATTTGCG
>JAQIYK010000980.1:0-11229 GCA_034700465.1 Rotylenchus robustus | reverse complement strand
CAAATCGAAACATTGGAAGCCGAGTTATGAATTTTTTAAGTTTTACAAATTTTCTTCATTTTTTTTTGGCCGTTTTTTTAAGTTTTACAATTGGCCGTGCTGGTTTGTTTCTTAAATAGTGCAAAAATAACCCATTAAATTGGAGATATTATCTGCCAATCCATTCACAACAAATGGCACTTAAAAAGCAGACCATTTTATAGCTTCTTCATAACAGATTTTTTAGATAATTTAATTTGTTGTTGACTTGATTGTCTGTGTTTGAAATTAAGAAATTTTTAAAGGGTTTTTGCTTCTTCACAATAATAAATGTTATATGGGTTCATTTATATTTGTTGTTCATCAAATTTTAGTGGGAAAGGTTAATAATTGCAAAAATTTATGTATCGCTGGAAATTTTTTGCTTTGTTTTTATTTTTATTTTTTGCGATAAAATTTTTTGTGTGCTTCAGGGAATGTTGGTAAAAGGCTTTTTATATTTAAAAAATATCAGAATGGGCGTTTTAAAAAATATTAGAATTGATATCAGAATCTCAAAAAGGCCAAAAAACTTTTAAGATACTTTAGTTTTTAGTTTTTACTCATTTTTTTTTTTTAGCTTTTTTCCATTTTTCTGCTTTTTTAACCAGAAAAACGTTCCGGGGTTTCCAATCCCCCATCGGGGTAGGGAGATTGAAACTTGAAACAATTTTCCCCTAACCCCTTTATTTTTGGAGGCGGCCTCGCTTCCGAAAAACGGAATTTTCCGGGGGGCGGGACAACTCTAGTTATAAAAGAAGAATGCAAAAAGTTTGACTTTTTGCTTTAAAATGCGTTTTTGGTTTAAAAAGCAAAAAACCAATTGACCCCCCCCCCCCCCAACAGATAAGTACCGAAAATCTGCCAACAATTCTAACCTAATAATCTAAACATGGCTGAAAATATCAGTATATGTAAAAATAATTTAGAAAACCTTTTTTATTTTTTAAACCACCACCCACTATAACCCACTATAAAATACGCCCTTTCAATCATATATTTATGTAAATAAATTTTAAATTCATAAAATTATTTTTTTCAGAAATATAAAACAAAGATTCATGTTACTAACTCTGTCTCAATCAAAAACTTTTTTGAGTCTCGTTGCTTATAAATTAGATATCCATAGTTTGAAGTGTTTCAAAAAAATACGTTAAAATTAAAAGACTTAGTTTCTGTCGTCTTTATGGATGTCTGCCACAAAAGAGTTATTTTTACAACACCAATCAAACAGTGTTTAAATTTTATAATTTGTATCAATGTGAATTTAAAAAATATTTTTAAACATAAATTAGAACTCATAAAATAATTATTTGCAACAAATTGTTTATGCTCGAATTACGCATACAAATTAACTAAACTACCAAGCTCACGAACAAAATTTTAAACAAAAAAATCAATTCTCAAACATATCAACTTTGAGCTCGTGGTTTGCCGCCAGTGGCCCCACGCCACAAGCTGGTGTTAACCATCAATTTCTTTTTTAAAGTTTTTTGTTCGTCTCGAAATTAATTTTTTTTCTTTTAAAAACAATAAAATAAACCTATCACTTATATATAGTTTTTTTCTCCATTTTTGTTCGCTGTTGTAGTTGCAATTTTTGTAGCAAAAAATAGGTTAATTAGTTTGTAGTTTTTTCTAACTTTTCCCCCAGCAGAGGGCTGTGGAGTGGAGTGCAATTATCACTACTATGATGATTAATAAAATGACATAAAAAATAATAAAATGATATGATCAAATATGATTTTTTATGGTTTATTTCTATAGTTTTGTCTTTTGTCAATGTTGGATATGTTTGGATACATCGCTATTAGGTTCACTTATAATTTTTGTTGTGATTCGATAAAAATGTAATTAAGAAAAATTTTACAAAATCAATTATTTTACATTAATGCTCTAAATAAATAAATAAACGCTTTTGCATTTATATTACAATTCGCATTTATTCTAATTAGAGAAAATAATATTTTATTGGAGTTGGTGTTTTAATTTTTCCTGTTTTTATCCTCCATATATTTCAAAAATACATATATAATTTAGATAAATGAATTTCTCATTGGTTTTCAAAATATTTATCGTTTTTACGACTTCATTTACACTAAAACATAGAGTGGAAGGAGTATCAACGGTGATTGCTCCAAATGAAGGTAATATAAATTGAGTAAAAATGATTTTTTTAAATAAATTATTAATAGATATATCCAAAATCTTTGCAAAAACTGAAAATTCGAAGTATGTTTATTAATAAATAACTAAAATTGTTAGGAAATTCTATTTTTTAGGATCAACGATATTCCAAACGATGTATTGCTGAAAGTGATCGAAAAGGTTGGTTTCAAGAGAGTGGAGTTGCAGGGAGTTGCGCTGGTTTGTCGCCGTTTCAACGCACTTGTCAAGGAACGTATTTCAAAAGAAAAATATTTACTTGGCCATCTGAAAATTTATTATTCCAAAAACGGAGCAGTTTTGATTAATATGTCGGATAATGGTAACGGATATATCACGTATCCATTACCTGAAGATCCGCTTCCGGACTACATCACCGGTTTTAAGAGAATTACAATACGGTATTTTTGTGAGAGAAATTATTAAAAACTAAATATTATAAAGAATTTTTTATGTTTGCGTAAATTTCAAAAAGAAGACATTCTGAATAGGTGTGTGCACGGGCCTGGTTTGGGGCGGCCCGGCCCGGGCCGGTCTTCAACTTTTTCGACCCTGCCTGACCCCCTCGGCCACCGGCTAGGGCTGGGCAGGCCCGGTAAACCCGGTCATTTTTTTCCAAAAATTGTACCAATTAAAATTTTACAAATTTTTAAAAATTTTGCGATTAATGATGCGTTTCACCAAACAATGATGTGGAGGTTCGTATTGGGGCGTTGGGCAGCGTTGGGGTTCAGTTATTAGACCCGTTTTATTACAAATTGTTTTTTGTGTGATTCTGGAGGGGAGTTGTGGAATCGTGGGGATCGATCATGATTTAATTGATATCTATTTTCATTTTCACAATTTTTTTAAATTATTTTTTGCAAATATTATCTCGATTTAAAAAAAAATCTAGAAAATTTCAAAAATTATTGAAAAAATTTTGAAAAAAATCCTCACCGGGCCTATCCGGGCAGGCCCGGCTCGCAATTTTTTCGGCCCGGCTCATGCACAATGCACACCCCTGGCCAATATCTTTCACAATTTATATTGAAATCTTTACATTTTCTTACAATCTATCGAAGAAAAAAACGAAATTAATGTAAATTTATAAAAATTTTTTGATAAATTTAGACAAAATTTTTTAATTTTCCTTAATGTTAATTAATCCGATTTTTTAACATTTTTCCGGCGGCGCCTATCGTCACCGCCGGGCCCTTTAGGATTTTTAATGAATTATTAGGAAATTTATTTTGAAATGCGCTGTTAAGAAAATTTTTGAAAAATTGTTCACATTTCATTAAGAAAATTAATCATTTTTATTAAAAAGTTTCCTTTTTTGCTCGAGAAATTTTTGGAAATATTCTAAGGTTATGTGGGGTGTGGGCTGTGGGTGCACATGGTATGGTATACTACCTATGTTCAGAAATTGGATGACAAATAATTTTGGGGCGGGAAGATTTGGCGTTTTTGGACGAAAAATGGGCGATTTCCTTCAAAATTTTCATCAAAATTTCCCAAAAATGTTCAAAATTTTCCAAAAATTTTCGATTCTTAGGGGTGTATTTTCATTTTTCGGCCCTTTCGGGGACCCCGCGGGGATTTGGCCGTTCGGGGGGGGGGGACGGGGAAAATTTTTCGCGAAACGGGGACGGGGTTCGGGGCCAAAACGGCCGGGGGGGGGTTTCGGGGGGGGACGGGGTCCAACCCTAGTTCTAGGTTCTTCTGAACTGTCTCTCGACCAACTCTCCCAAAGTTCCTTTCCCTGAAGTCGGAGGTACTTCAATAAATACGCATCAAAATTGATGTATTCCAACTTCCACTTAAGTAAGAAAGTTTGCAATTATAAAATATAAAATATCAATTTTATATGTACTATTTCAGGCTGTAGATACTGACACCAATCATACCGTAAATGTCGTAAGATCTTTGTTGGACAATGGAGCAAATGTGAACGCCAGAGACAATTATAATTGGACAGCACTTCATCTGGTTGCCGAATATGCCAAAGATTTGAAAACGGCTGAACAACTAATTCATCATGGAGCCGAAATCAATGCTATAACAGATAGTGGCAGAACAGCACTTGGAATTGCAATGACAAATTCCAACTTTCCTCTAATGAAATTATTGCTTGCCAATGGTGCAAACCTTACTTTGGATCACTGTAGGTTTTTATTCTATATATTATATAAAACTGTCACACTTATTTTTATATATTTTATGACTTTTTCAAATATATGAGTTTGACATAGCAGTGTCATAAGGTTTAGAAATCCGGCAAGTTTCTTTTTTAAGACGCTGGCCAATCGCAATGCAAAGTGAATTCGGGTTTATGCCTTGTGAATTCTATATTTGAGATGTTAAAAGGGAGTGCTTCGTTGAAGGCAGAAGAAGCAAACTCGACCATCGATGGTGGTACTGTAGAATGTGGAAAAAAGTTGAATGAAGAGAATATCTCTTCGCTGTTCTTAGCAGTAAGAAACCGAGATTTTGAAGCTGTTCATGTACTGCTAGACAAAGGGGTAACAACAACAGATCCAAATCAAATAATGGATAGCGAAGGCAGAACAGCACTGTATGTGGCGACGGAATCCGCTGCTGTGGAAGGAACAAATAGGAGCAGCAACAGCACTAAAATGCTAGAATTGTTGTTCAAGAATGGAGCGAAAAATGTGAATGCCAGCACAATGAGTGGCAGAGAGACCGCACTGCACATTGCTGCAAAGTATAATTTAGCAGGGGTGGCACAATTGTTGCTGGACCATGGAGCGAATGTGGATGCAAAAGCTGTTGGCGGTGCAACTCCACTCATCGAGGCATTGTTATGGAATGCATCTAATTGGGTGGTAAAGAAGCCATTTAACAAATTGCATGAATGTTTGAAACCCAAACACTACATGTATCAAAATGTAAGTATTTAATTGGCTTATTACGCCTTTTAAATTATACTATGGGCTAACTACGTAAATTTTTTGGTATTTTTAGACAATAACACAGTATAAATTTTATGCCAAATTTTGAGGCGCATTGGTGATTATCTTCTTTTTTGAAAAAGAAGACAACATGCAACATTGTCAAACGGGTTAAAACGCATTTTTTAGCCAAAACAACAATTGAGATGGATTGTTCACTGTTTTGAATTGTTGCCAAAATAGTCAGAGCATTCCGTTTTTTGGTCTAAACCTCCAAACATGGTTCAAACATCTCAACTAAAAAATAAGGAAAAATGTTCAGATTGTGTTTTGATGGTGTTCAAAACATCTGAATGTTCTGAATATCCTTATTTTTTGCAAAAAAGTTCAAAACAGGCTGAAAATTTAAAAAAAACGAAATTAATCAACAATATTTAGCAATCTAGAATGGGTGATTAGCTAGATCTAGATAACGGGTGGAACATATACAATGTCACTCTATTTACTATTAGACTGATAATGAAGAGATGGTCAAACTCCTTCTACAACATGATGCCGATCCAAATGCCCGGATGAACATTGGTGGTGAATCTGAAAATGCAAACAAATACCTAACACCGTTGATGCTTGCAGTCAGTGGCAATGCCATTAAAAATGCGCAAATTTTATTAAAATACGGTGCCAATGTGAATGATTCGGGCAATTGGTTGGCCCCGATACATTATTCAGCATATTTGGATGGAACGGAAATGATGAAATTGCTATTGGCTTATGGAGCGGACATTAATATGAGCGCAACTTTCAGTGCTTACAAACCATTACATATAGCAGCAGTTAAAAACAAAAATATCGAAATTACAACCTTTTTGTTGGATTCTGGTGCTGACGTAAATGCAACGGATGCCAATAAAATGAGTCCGATCTTTCATGCAGCACTTAACAATAATTTGTCTTTGATAAATTTGTTGCTTGCCAGAGGTGCTGATCCCGAAGATTATCAATTAGGCATAAAAAAATTGGAAGGAGGTAAAAATAGCAAACAACAATAATAATTAAGATAAACAATAATAAAAATAAAACAACAATAATAATAATTATTTATATTATTTTCAGAGAATATGACACGAATGCTGTCACGAAATGAATATTTGAATGTCACCCGAAACAAATGTAAAAGTGTAAAACTAAACATTTGAAAGCAGATTAATAAATCATGCGAACATTTTTCATCAATTACACTCTTTTTTATTAACCAGACTTGGAATCCACAATCGGTATTGTGCTGGCGGTGCTGTTCTTTGCCAGTTTTGGTACACTGATAATCGGATTCTTCGGAAATGTGATGTCGATTGCAACCATTCTGCATACTAAACTGCTGCAGGTTGGTTTACTGTGTAAATATTATTAGAATCAATAATACAGTATTTTCTGATGATAATGATAAAACAAATTTTTAATTTTTTTGTTATCCAGAATGACATCAACAAATACATTGTTGTGTTGTTGACGTCCGACACCGTTTTCATCCTGTGGTGGACATGCACAATTTTTATTGTTCGATTGAATGAGCTGAATTTCTGGGTATGTCTCTTCTCGGAGGCCATTGCATCGGGCGTGTTTCTTATCAGCAGCAATGTGATCGTTTTGCTTACGATAGAACGCTTTGTCGCCGTCTTCTTCCCTCTTGTGAGATACAGAATGGCAAGCAATTTTTTGTTAGAATATATTTAAAAAAGTTTGAAAGAAATTGAATTTATTAATGTGGGCATATTGGTCCAGAAACATCAATGTTTAAAAAAATTATTTTTATTCATTTTTTGTCGAGCCGAATAAGGCTTTATCTTGACTATTGACTGAATTATTTAGATGACCATTGGTCAGCAGACCGGTTAATTTCAATTCTGGCTATTTGGCCCTCCCGTTCCCAAGCAGAGCAAAAAGCTCTCCAGGTCATTCATAGACGGACCGAATTATAAAAATAAATTATCAAAATTATTGAATTATAAATTATCAAAGTTTGGGACAAATTTCTGGCCAGAAATTTTCAGATCCACTTTGGCTATTTGGACCAAATGTCAAATAACAACAAAAGTGCCACAAAATTGGCACAAAATTGGTGGTTAACATTCGGTACATTGAAAAAAGCTCTAAAAACTTAAAAAGCTTGGCAAGGTCCGGTCAAAATCTCCGCTCATTAACCTGTGATTAATATAATTAAAAATATTAAGAAAAAATTCTTGTAAAATTCTTTAGGCCTGATTCCATGCGGATTAAAAAATTGAAAATTTAACTAATTTTTTCACTCAAAGAATCGCATTAAAGTTACAAACGACTATTTAAGCCTAATAAAAAGTAAAACCCTTATAGGTAGTACTAGGCTTGAGATTATGCTTAAACTTGAGCTTAAGCCTAAGATTTTTGTTAATTTTTTTTGTTATATAGCAATAGCAATATCATATTTGCGCGCAACCTTACCAACAACAGAAATTCCATTTGTTAGAATATACCTAAACCAACCAATTTTATTTTTACATATTTTATTTTTATTTTTTAAGCCCACCAATGCGTGGGTATCAAAATGCGTTGAAATCAGTCGTTGGAAAGTGATGTTAATGTGCTTGCTGCCTATGCAGCTATGGAACATTGCTTATCAGTTGTTGCCCTACCGAGACGGAGATTTGCTTGTGTACTTTTACAGAGACATGTTTTTGTGGGGAATACCAAACAGCCAATGCTATTCCAAGAACATTTTCGACTTCAACTATGTATGTATAATAGGCATATATAATTATATAGTTATGTATATATTTTATAATTGTTTATTATATTTTTTCATATAATCATGTTGGGTACCTTTATTTCACCGAATATTATTTCGCCTAATTAATGGTCCATTTTTTGGAAAAACTAATTGTGTAACTTATTAGTGCTGCTCGAGACCGAAAAAAACGGGATTCGAGACTCGAGATTTAAGCACGAGATTCGAGATCGTGATCGAGACTTGAAAATTTCTAGACTCGAGACTTTCAAAGTCCGAGATTCGAGGCTTTTTCGCAATTTTTTGCCGCACGCTTGTTTGAAAATCTAGCTTACAGATAAAAATTACACCGTTAAAAATCGATTTTTTGCCCAAGTAAAAAGTCTCAGGGAGCATCGCGCAGCGAAAGAAATTGCCGCGCGGAAGGTGCCAAAAATAGGCATTTTTGGATAAAAAAAATAGCCGATTTCCTTAAAAATTTACAACAAAATTTCAAAATTTTTCCAAAATTTTTTGAAATTTTGCAATTCTTAGGGGTGTAAAAAAGTCTCGTTTTCCGAGATTATGAGCCCGAGGCTGAGACTCGAGATCGAGACCAAAAAAAACCG
Organism: Rotylenchus robustus; assembly: GCA_034700465.1. NCBI lineage: Eukaryota > Metazoa > Nematoda > Chromadorea > Rhabditida > Hoplolaimidae > Rotylenchus > Rotylenchus robustus. Next base: position 2,785 of record JAQIYK010000980.1, on the reverse strand, counting down.
AGATAAATCTCGACTCGAGATTCGAGGTCGAGAGTCTCGAGCAGCACTATAGCTTATTAGTTAACTCACTAACTTATTAATTAATTAACTTACAATTAGATTATTAGATGAAATAGTTTTAGGCGAAATAAAGTGCTTCCGTGTTATGTTATTATATAATTTAAAAATCTATCATTTATTATAGGTGAATATTCCCTTTTTTGTCTCCATCTTCTTTCTTCCCCTCTTCACCGTACTAATTACGAACACGGCAATTCTGATCAAGTTTTACAAATATAAAGGAGTCAAAAATAATACAGGTAATAATTGAGGAAGTCTCACTATTGGTCATGATTTAATTAAGATTTAAAAAAAAGTTTTTTTTTAAATTCTGTAAAGCCAAATGTTAGTTACATTTAATAAAAATATTGACCTACCTATTTTGGCCAATTCTGAAAAATATTAATTTATTTATTGATTTTTTGAATTTTAGAAAATGATGTATTTTGGCCATAACTTTCTTAAGAATTGTTTTAAATTGAGCCAACTTTTTTTTGCTTACTTCCATTTTGCATAAAGATAATTTGTTTTCTGTAATGAGTTATGGGTCTTCGTCCGCATTATAATGCCACCTTTATAGGGTTGTCAGATATCCCACGAGAAAACGGATATCCGGGTTCCGATTCTGCTGATCTGCTCGGATATACGAATTCGTTATATCTGATCCGATGAAAATTCGGAAATCCTTTTTTTTCAAAAAACCCAGTTTTATCTAATATTTTATAGTTATATTATTAATAAGTTATATATCTAGAATTAATTTGGATCAAAATTTAAATTCTTATATTTTAAGATATTTGATTTTTTCGAAAATTACAAAACTGTTTTTTGATAAATAAAGACACTTAAAAATTATTGGCTTACAAATTTCGGAAAAATTGGCATTTTGGGACAAAAAATTTAAAAACTTGTAATAAAAAATCGTAATCCATTCACTATGTCCTTTTTTAAAATTAAAATTTTTTTGAAGGAAATTCTGACACGACCAGCAGACATAACCCATTGACTGGAAAAAGGGGAAAAGTGCCTTTGGTTTTGCCGGCAATTTACGCGCTAATTGCTGCCCCATTTCTGTGCTATATCGTTTTGCTGGAGCTCTCCGTTGTTACCCAACCGGTGAGTCAACGTGTTCTTGGCATTGTGTGTGTGTTTCCATATTATTGCCTGAACTTTGTCTTCAACTGGTTCATATTTGCGTTAGCCAGGTACAGTACATTACGATAGGAATTTCATCGTAAAAATTGATATACTAAATTTGTTTTTAAAATTATTTGAAACGAAAACATTTAGTAGGGTAGGTGTGTCAACACGTTCGCTCCTTTCGTCGACCGGCACTTTAGTCGACTTTTCAAAAAAACAAACCTAAAAAATTACGGACAGGGGGTTTCGATCACGAATATGGCATCATTTTCCAGAAATTAGTAGTATATAGGGCCAATTCCGCACGGGTGCACGGGTGCGTGCAAAATGCACGCCCCCTCCCCTGCCACCCAGCCTAAACCTATTGGGCATATCCTGCAACCCAAACCCACATGTTTCTCCCATCCTATCGATCCAGCTATCCCCTCCCGCGTGTTATCTTATTACGAAATCTCCGCGCGCATTGCGAAATCGCCCCGATGATTGATTGGGAAGAGGAAAGACAAAAAAAGCGGTTTGAAGCAAAAGAAAAAAGCGTGCGGGTAAGAACAAAAAATGCACGGGTAAGAATAAAAAGGCGTGGGTAAAAAAACGTGGTAATGTAAAAGGTATGGAAATATGGGGTTCCCAATTCCGCACGGGTGCACGGGTGCGTGCACAATGCACGCCCCCCTCCCCTGCCACCCAGCCTAAACTTATTGGGCTACAACCCAAACTTACATGTTTCTCACACCGTATCGATTAGTAATCCTACTATCCCCTCCGCGCGTTATCGCTATTGCGAAATCTCCGACGGCGTGCACATTGCGAAATCGAATTCTATTGATTGGTCGGGAAAGGGAAGTAAAAAGGACGAATAAAAACAAAAAAGGCGCGGGTAAAAAAAAATCTAAAAGGTATGGGGACATGTGGGGTTATCCTTAGTGAGAAAAACACAAAAATAAAATTGCACAGGCTAAATAAGGGGTTTAAAAAAGGGCGCGGGTAAAAATTATTCCAAAGGCGCAAAAACTAGAAAAGCGTAAAAATTTACAACTTTCTAACCATCATATGAAACCCATAATAAATTTTGAAAGAAAAAGTATAAATAACAGAAAAATTAGTCATTATTTGGATGTAATCCTATAAAATGAACTGCACACATCAATTAAAGTGTTGTCATTATTGCCCTTGTCACTATAAAAACTGCACCAGATGCAAGGAACATGGTTTCTTGTATTTTGGTGAAGTTTACCCGCCATCTCTAGCACTAAAATGTTGGAGATGCCCAAAATGCCTTTCTCATGTACCCTTTAAAATCGAAGACATTAATCAATTTCGAATAATTAAAAGATAAAAATCTATAAATACAATAAAATTAAAAACAAAACAAAAAATGTTTGAATCACCATTTACTCTAATTCTTTCCGGTGCCACAGGAAGTGGAAAAACAATGTGGCTTTTAAAATTTTTAAAAAATTATAAGGAAATGATCGATAGACCTCCAGAAAAAATACTATACTGTTATGGGGAGATGAATGATAATATTCTAGGACTAATGGGGCAGGGGATAGAGACTTTTAATGGTATACCAGATGTTAAAATGATCAAAACACAACCCAAACCC
>JAQIYK010000979.1:0-11231 GCA_034700465.1 Rotylenchus robustus | reverse complement strand
GGGATCACCGTTCACCGTCACCGCTACCCCTTACCACCGCAACCACCGCCACCGCGAAATCCCGTCCCCGCCTGCGGTGGCCGAACCCTAGTTTTTTTATAACATTTAATGGCTCTATAACAATAGTTTTAATTATATTTTTAATTTTAAACAAGATTGGAATATTTTTTTGCAAAAATTTTGGGAAAATTATTTGTTACCAATTTTGATTTTTGCCTTTTTGATAAAGTAAATGACAAATTTATTTCCAAGTTCCATTATATTATATAAAATATTTAATGATATTAATATAAAGTGCTTAATAACAAATATTTGCATATTTATGCCTATAAAATGTTTGCCAAAAAATAATAAAATTCTATGAATGAAAGCAATGTACAAATATTATAAATAACAAACATTGGATTGGATAGAATTTATTACATTTCCGAGTGCACATTGAGTACAAATAAAATAATAAAATAAAAATAAAAATAATAAAAATTCGAACAAAGCGCAAATGTCTACGTCAAAAAAGCATAAAAATAACCCTTTTATTCTGCGGAAAATAATTTATGTAATATTGTCTATCCCCAGGAAATAATAGTAAAAATTTAAAAATATTAATCTCGAAAAAAAAATTAATCTCGAAAAAAAATATTAATCTATAAACAAATGGATGTAATTATATGTTATCAATAAAATATTTACATGATGTTTACAAATTAAAATCAGTGATTATTTATATTATATATTATCAATAGAATATTTACATGATGTTTACAAATTAATATGTTATCAATAAAATTAATATTATATGTTATCAATAAAATATTTACATGATGTTTACAAATCAATAAAATTAATATTATATGTTATCAATAAAATATTTACATGATGTTTACAAATTAAAATCAGTGATTATTTTTAAAATTATTTTGACAATATTTGCTTTTTAATATGGTTATTGCAATGAGGATAAAATTTAATACAAAAATAGCAATTATTAATTTTAAATGCCAAAAAAATTATGAGAAAATGTCAAAAAAAAATTAATAATATAATGATAAAAAATATCGTTTTTTCAAATTCTAAATTTTTTTAATTAACAATAAAAATGATTTTTGTAAATTTTTTAGAATTATATATTTTTATTTTTTTTTCTTTGTTCGTAATCTCAGAATGACGTCAAACCATGGAGATGAATTGAAATCATGACAAATTCAGAAAATGAATTCCATTCATCATACATCAGTAAAAGGGTATTTCTGCTTCAATTTTATTTTTCAAAAAACCTGGCCAAACAATTTATCTAAGGTGTTTTTTAATAAAGTTACAAATGGATTTGGGAAAAAATATTTTTTGGATGATTACTGTAATAAATAAATTTAGTGAAGTTAATCTATAGTTACTTTATTTATTGGATGATTGTTTGTGAATTGTGAAATAAAGTTACATTAAGAAATAAAGTTTTGGTATTATAACCGACAAAAAACCGAACCCAATCGGGCCGGTCAACAGTTTTTGTGCGTGGCCTATTGCGTTTCGCCAAAAAATTTAATGAAAAAATTTTACGGAAATCAGAGGAGGGGGGCGCCATTTAAAAAGGCGCTATTTTTCAATAGAAATTTTTTTAAGTATTTATTTCTTTTAGATTTTTCAATAAATTTTACTAAAAATTTCCAAAGAGTTCCAATAAATTTTTTGATAATTTTATTTTAATTATTCATTTTTATTTTTTATAAATAATATTTTTATTATAAATTAATTTTTATTATAAATATTTTTTACAAATTTCAATCTAAAAATAAAAGATCTCGCATCACTTTTTAGATGAAGAAAACATTAAAATAACCGGCTGATTGATTCTTAGAAAGTAAAAATAACATTTCATTATTTTGCCATCTAGTTTGAATCATAAAAATATTTTTAAGATTTTTTGTTTTTGTTTTCGTAAATTATGTTTTGAATCATATATTCCAAATAATATTAGCATGACAAATTTTGTATGTTTTGGCTACAAATACACTTAAAAACGGTTCTTTTTTGTTTTAAACTGGCATTTATTAAATATTTTTAAAAAACAAATTTAATCTTTAATAATACAAAAAATCAAATATATTTATAATAATTAAAAATTATTTAGATATAAAGTAATTGAAAATGTTTTTCCAATTTGTATTAATTGTTTTCTTCATCCAGCTCATTAATTGTGCTCCGGTAATTACTGAGGTAAATAATTTTAAATTCGATCATTTTTTTTAAATTTATATAATAAAATAATTTGTTTATTTACATAAATATTAAAAATATATTTTTTGACATTTTTAATTAATTTTCACAGTAAAATTGTGCATTAATTTTATATATTTTTTAGTCGGATGAAGCTCAGCAGGAAGGTCAAAATAGTGTAAAAGAAAGCGGAGTATTCAGCAAAGAAATTGATTTTGAATCTAAAAATGTAAGTTTCTAAACATTTTTGGCAATATATTTCATTATAATTATTAATAACACTATTAATTTTAATATTAAATATATTTATTTCTTAATGAATATTTAAAATAAATTGACATCTGAATTAGTTGGTGAATTAGTTACAATAAAATATAATTATCGCAGAATTTTTTATAATTTTTTATACAATTTAAGGAAATGTCAAAATGTGATGGATATTCCGTGGAAACAGTGAAAGAACTGCTAAACAACCCGAATTTTGAAAAGCGTGCAAAGCCGTACTTTGACCTAAGCATCGGCAAAGTTCCCCTCGAGGAGTTGAAGCAGTCCAAGTCGTTGTGGGGCAATTGCACCGAGGAAGGGGCGAAAATATTGGACAACGTCGACACAGACCATAACGGATACCTGGACTTCGAGGAGAAGAAGCAAGCCGTAATTCAGGTCAATGATTTTAAAAAAAAGTCGAACTACGCATTTTCAAAAAGGGTTTTTTAAATGTCGAATAATAACAATATAAAATGATAATTTTGATTTCTATGTATCAAGTTTTTGCAAACCCCTATTGTTTAAATATGAAGTCGAACAAACAAAATAAAATAAAAACAATCAGTTCAATTTATTCAAAATTTTAAACTCTGTAAAAACCAATTAAAAAAAACAAAAATGTCGAAAAAATTTAAAGTATTTTGATTTTTAAAAACATTATGTACAAATCGGTATCAAGCAATGTATTCAGTTTAAATAAGCCATTTTAGAATCAGAAAAATCAATAATTCAAAAATTGAGTTTTAAATTAGTTTCAAAAAATAGTATTTAATATAAGGACAAATTTTCAAACAAAAAAATCGAAAAAATTGAAAATTGATTTTTTTAATATTTTAATTTTTGTTTTTAGGTTGTTCAACTTATTGATACCAACGACGATGAGTGCATGAGCCTAGAAGAGCGTCAACAATTTGTGCAAAAATGTTTTGGATGGTGACAAATGATTAATTAGCGATGAAAATGAAAGGAATTGATCATTAATATTAATATTTGTTTGTTTATTATTATTGATTTGCCAAAAAATAATAAAAATTATTTGTTAATTAATGGTAATGAATAAATTTGTGTCATGAAATAAATTGATGGTTAGATAATAAAAAATAAAAAAAATAAAAAGTTTTTCAAAGCTTGTCTATTTACCGTATTTCCTCTAAAAAGTCCCCACCTCTATACATTTTTATAATGAATCAGAAAAGTTTTGGAGGGTAAAATAAAGCTTGAACATTTTTTTTTAATTAAAAATTAAAGTTTTTTTTTAAAATTAATGCCCGAAAAACAGTGGTGATATTAGTAATTTTTGCTATTTCATTAATTGCCCTTAAAATGGATTTTTAGATAAATTAGTCACTTTAAGTTTAAGATCTGTTTTACTTTTTATTTTTTTATTTATTGTTTATTGTTTGCGAAGATAGAAAAAAACAGTGGCGGGTATTAGTAATTTTTATTATTTATTGTTTATTAGTAATTATAATTACTTACTAATAATCAAGGTAGTTAATTGATTAATTATATTTGTGATTTTTGGGGAGAAATTGCCGTAAACACATTTATAAATTTAGAAAATTCCAATATAAAATGTTAATTTTGGTCCCGATCTCAACATATTATTTATTTTCAAAAAGCAATTTAATTTTAAATAAATTGTTATTAATCTGTTTCTTTATTTATCACATTAATTGTGCCCCAACAATTACTTTTTACTTTACTAATAAATGAACAAAATAATTACAAAAATTATATTTTATAGTTTAAAAATTCGATAATCAATTTTTGATTATATAAATATTTCCTCTAAATCTACCCCTCCCTCTAAATGCTCTTCCTCTAAACCTATCCCCCTTATTACAGGGGATATTGAAAAATTCTAAATAAAAAATTGTGGCAAAAATTTTTAGCAAAAAATGGAATATGAAAAAATAGATAAAATTTCCCACTAATTTAATGTATCCACAGTTTTTATTTTGATGAAAGTTAATAAGAAAATTGATAACATTTTAAAAGAAACCCGCATATTTTTAATTAAAAATTGCGAATTTTTCCCAACAAAAATTTTACTGAAAAATTCTACAAAAATTCTACCCAGGGGCACATTTATGGGGAAATGCAGTATTTGGTAAAATTCCCCCTCAATAGGGAGGTTAGAGTGGGGTGGGACTTTTCAGAGGAAATAAAGTATGTTAATTTAATCATTATAAAATTATTATAGACAAAATAATTGAAAATGTTTTTTCAACTATTATTGATTGGATTCTTCGTCCTATGTATTAATAGCATTAGTAAAAGTTTAATTATTTTAATAAATATTTCAATAAAATTTATCACTTTTTTAAAAAGTTATGATAATAATTTTTTTGGAACATAAAAAATTTAAAACAAAATCATAATATTTTTTAACAATTTAAAATCTAAATATTTCAAATTAAAATTTAATGTTTTTAGAAGTTACCGGCGCCAACGGACATTACGATCAAAGAATTTGATAGTGAATTGGAAAAAAGTGAAATCCCAGAAGTATTTAATTCCTTCGGTGGATTTGACCTATCGATGATGAAACCAACCTATTCGCATGGAAAATTCGCAACAAATTTTACCAAAATGATGGACGAGGAGGACAAGGACGGAAATGGGAAGTTGGACTGGCACGAATACAAGCAACTCTTAAATGATTTTGTAAAACAGGTAATTAAATTTTTTGGATAATAATGTTTTTTATTAATTTTAAAATTAAAAGGTTTATTTAAATAGAATCAAAATAAAATAATTGCTGTATTTTTTCTAAAAATTCGCCCTAGGAATATTCTTCTACCTAGAAGATGGAATTTCTAGAGGAGGGAAAGATGTTAAACGGGAAACTTATATATTAGCCAAAAATTTCTTAGGAAAAATTTTCAATAATAAATTTTCAAGAAAATTTCATTTTTTGATCAATGGACCAAAATAGCAGTTTTCGAGCAAAATAAACGAAGATAATGGATAATTTAAAGAAAATACACTAGTAAGAATCAATTTTCAGTTCCAATAAATTCCCCTCAAGGGAAAATTTTAAAGGGGGTGGTTGGTTTATTTTTCAATTCTCCTATTCCCTAGAAGGGAAGATTTAGAGGTGTGACTTTTAGAGGAAATACTGTAAATTCATTTTAGGAGGTTGATGCCAACCAGGATGGTTTCATCGATTATGAAGAAGCCAATGAGTTCTCAAAATTTTTACACCATGAGCAACCGGAGAAAGGCGTAACTCGCCAAGAAATTAACATTACTAAGGTAAGGTGTTTTAGAACTTTTTTTTTTGAAAATTCAATAAAAATGAAGATACTTGCAAAAATTCATTTATTTTTTATTTTTTTAATTAAGAATTGAACTACTATTTTGTCATGGACAACGACATATAATCAAACAATCGTGAAAAGAATGATAAAAATATTAACAATAAATAATTGATTTTTATGCTTAATGGAATAAAAATGGTCAAAATAATTTGTGTCGATAGTGGCATTGAAATAATAAATTGTTGAAATTAATTAGACAAAATTAACAATTAAAATTATCCCATTTAAATTTTTTCAATTTTTTGATTACCTAAAAATACTATGTTTTGGCCCGCTATTTTCGGTTCGCACACTATAAGTGCCTTGATGAAGAAGAACACAAGGGTTCACCCCCCTCAAACAATCATTCGATGACATTTTTGTGATTGGGAAGAAAATGTACATTATTAAAGCTAAATCATTATTTATTTTTTAACGTTTATTTTTATAAATAGCCAAAAAAAGATATCAATCGGAAAAATAAAGAAATAGCATAACATGATGACGAATTAATTTTTTTTGGAAATTATTTTTATCGTCGAATAATGTCATTGGGTGATTATTAATAGGTGTTATCTGAAAAAGCTTAAATGTTAAATCAAAAAAGCAATAAATCATCATCACTGACAAATGATAAATAACAAGGTAGAACAAAAAAGGTCAAAAACTTTCAACTTCGATCCAAATATCCGAAAATTGATGGATTTGGGTTGAGGATGGAGATGTGATTCTGACAGTCAAAATATTGCTTTCAAACATTTTGATTTTCGAAAAATTTCAAAAAATTAAGAGACATTATAATTTAAAAAACGAATTAATTTTTTCAAAATATGCACAAAATCAAACTCAACTGCTCACAGTAGGGGGACCGGGGGGGCGATTTATCAAAGATTCAACAGTTTTTATTTATTTATTGAACATACATACACTTACCTATTTTGTTAGCTTCTGAAGATTGGGTCTTGTTTGGCATTTTTGTACAAATAAAAGAGATCGTTTTCATTTAATTAATTTATTATGTTTTTCCACCGATAGATTGCATTTTTATCTAAAAAAAAGTCTGTTTAGTTTATTTTTGTTAACAGATTTATCATATGCAAATGTGTAAAATATCAAAACGAAGAAATTTGTGTTTATAGAAGTTCTGCTGATCAATTGTTCGTTTTGGTATTCCATACGGTAATTTTTCCCTGCCACACCTCATCAGCCAAACATCCCATTAATACCGCTGTGCATGGTCACCGCTTTAAAACAAAAATACCGTATTTGCAATAATAATACCACTGGGCGGGGGAATATGAAATGGAGTAGGCACTATTGGAGGGCCTTATTTTTCAATGTAATTTTTTCTTTAAAATTTACAAAAAAACACTTTTTATATGAAAAATACCATTTTTGTAGTCACAATATGTTTTTCCACAAAAATAAAAATACACTCTTAAATTTGGATTTGTTGTGCAAAATGCATCACTAAAATTTTTGAATTCAAAAAATACAGCTTAAAAAAATTATAATATGGGATGAAAATACGGTAATAATAATAAATATAAAATAAACCAGTCTCAATTGTACAATAACTGATCATTGAAATTTCATCAAGATTTTGCGCAATATTTATTTTTGTAATTTTTTTAATGCTTTTTTTGAAAGGTTGGATATTCTTTATCCCCATTTTCTCCCTACCTATGATAACGGTGATGATGAATCCAACGAAGCCGATGCTGGACATGCTCAAAAAGTTGTGCGGAGTGCTGTTGCACAAGTCATCATGGCAAGTTTGGCAGTTGCAAAGATTTGGCTCCAGCTGGTCACACACTCCACAATCGCGCTTGACTTCATCCATTCCATCTAAATATAATGTCATTCTCACAAACCTTTTAACAGATTTCATAGCTTTCAAATAGGGTTAGGATTTCAGGTTTCGGATTGTTCATAGGTGGGGGTAAAGCTACAAAATGAGTTTTTTTTAATTCTGAATCTGGATTTTGATTTTCAAATTGACTTGTTGGATCTGGATTTACTAGGACTAAAAAAGTGGCAAAAAAGGATCCCAAATAATCCAGACTAAGATGGCATATTGGATTTCCAAAGATCTGGATCCAAGGCCGATTTGTAGAAAAAAGAACAAATATAGCAAAGCTAATATAGCAAATATTGCGAATAAAAATGCGGATTTTGTTTCCATTAAATTCGGGTTGGTAGTGGAGAGGGAAGACGAGACTTATTTGTCGAAATAATAATAATAATAAGAATAATAATAATGTTTTTAAATTAAAAACATGCATTTTTTACCTGTATAGTTGCAATGCTGCACATGACATGCATTTTGTTCACAGTCGACTTTGATCATATCTACAGCGGTCTTAGTGCCGTTTGGTTCTGTTGTGTGCCATCCTTTATAGCATTGGATCCCTGAACCGAACCAGTATTATGATTAGGGGCCGACAGGCGAACCAGTATTTTATTATGAATAGGGGCCGACAGTGGTTAAACCAGGCCGGATTTTTGCAGGCCAGCACTGCCTGGGCCTGGCCCGATTTTAATTTATTTTAGGAGAATGTTTAAAAAAGTCAAATTTTTTATTGTTTATATTTATTTAAAAATTCTAAAACAAAAATTGTTTGTTAAAGCATATAGAAGTATTTAAGTTTAAAAAACTTAAAACCCGCAAAAAAAACTTGTTGGGATGAAATAAACCAATAAACTATTAGTGATTCACTTTGAAGAACGGTGTAAGTTTTTGATTGACTATAAAAAACCAGTATGAGTTCTAAAAGGTTGGAATTTTTCAGGCGATATTTGCAAACCTGGTACCTTTGGATTTTTCCAAAATTATTTCAAAAATTATTTTCCAAACAAAAGTGGGTAACCTTTTTTTAAATTAGTTTTATAAAGATTAGCATTGCTTTAATAACAAAGATAAAGCAATAAAAAGGCGATTAAATAACAATTTGAGTAAACCGATAATATGAATTTTTGAAAAATCGAAAAAGACAAATTTGCAGATATCTAAGGCCATTCTTATTTTTTCGAAAATCCTTTTTTAGCCCGTAAAACAATTTTTCATACCCGTTATCATGGTGGCGATTGCCATCATAACGATGGCTAAACCCAACAAATGGTTGCGAAGAGTGCTGTTGCACAAATTGGCATAACATGCGCTGCAATCGCAATCTTTGAGCTCATCGGCTGACACTGTTGCCGTAATTGCAGAACATCCGCCACAAGTATGCGCCACTGCCACTGCTTTCGTTTCTAAAAAATTTGGGAATTTAGGGAATATATAATCGAACAAAAAAATCCAAAATGAAAATATCTTTATTATTTCAAAAATTGATTAAAAAATATTGGATAAAAAGTTATATTTTACTTAAATATTGGGATTTTTCTATAAATAGGTATTTGTAAAAAAATGGTAGTTTTTTTCGGAGCTGCTTCCAAAATTTCGGAGAGCTAAAACTTTTTGACATTATTGGCTCCGGCTATAGATGGGAAAATTTACCTATAGATGAGAAAAAATGATTTTTTTTTATCAATTTACCTGAACTTTTAAAACGGAACACAATGCATTGTGTGCTTTCCTGCTTTCGGAACAGTCCTTTTCTTGAACGACTTCACCTGATCTTTTCCTTTCCCTCCTTGATAGCATCTGATTCCTAAAATTTAATATTTCGTATGAAATAAAAATAATTTATTTGTCAACAAAAAAAAAGAAATAATTTTTCTTTCATTTTCAAATGAAAATTTTCAGTGAAAAAATTAGTAATTTTCAAACAAAAAAATATTCATAAAAACACAACAAACCGAAGGCGACAAAAGCCATAAGTACCATGATGTAGAATACAAAGCAAATCTTGTTCGAAGGCATTATATTTTTTTCTTTTATTAATAATTTCAAAAATTAAAATTTGAAATATCGTATTCCAGTAATAAACACTTCAATTTATTGGATATTTCGAGTAAACAGAGATAGGAAGAATTACTGTCAGTAAAAAAAGCATAACCAAAAAATTCAAAAAAATATATCAAAACTTTTATATTTTTTGGTTTTTTAATAATTATTTTCAAAAAATTTATGAATCAAAAAATGGCAAAAATGAAATTAACAAGACAAGATGTGATAATTTCTGTTGGAATGATTCACATTTCTTCGTTAAATTTGATTTATTTTGCCGAATGTCATAGTCACAGGTATGTGATTAACAAAGTTTGAAGAAAAGCGAAAATAAAAATGGCGTATTTTTAACATATAAACAAAATAAAAATTGCCAAATTTATCTGATGCCATAATTATTGGAAAACAAAGCAAGAAAATATTGTTAAAAAATTGAACAAAAAATATTACTAATATTACTTACCTATTTATTATTTACAGAAAAATATTCTTGATGAATTTTTCTATAAAATTGTATAATTAATGAAAAATTAAAATTTTTAATTTTTAAAATTTTTAAAATGTATATTTTAAATGATTTTTTTTTGCAAAAAATGAGTAACATCCATACTCAACGTCGGCTAATAAGCAAAGGCATTTTTTAACAATTTTCGTTATATATGTTTTGTTATGTTCTTTTTTGTTATAATGATTAATAAAACAACAGCGCCATTTTATTAGTTAATTATACGGTAAAATTTATCGGGATCAAAGTACGGTACAATTTTATTGGATTATTGTAAAATGGTTAAGGGCCATTCTGACTTCTGCTGCTGGGGAAGCATCATACCTGTCACAATTTCTTCCACCATTTTCAAACAATTAAGTGGAGCCAATGGCAAATGCTAAAAATATTAAAACATAAAAAATAAATGTAAAAAACTGATATTTTTGTTTAATTTTTGTATTAATTTCTTTAATGAAAATTAAGCTACATATTTGTGGAGATGCAAACGGGTAAAATCCCGTAAATCCGCATCCTTTATAACTAAGTAATGTAAAAGATTTCAAAAAATATTCCGATAAAATTATATAAATTTTGAAATGTGCCGTGATTAAAAAGTTAAAAAAATTTCTAAATTGTTTGCAACCATGTTCAGTATTGCATTTCGATAAATTATCCACCTATAAGCCCGCATATTAGACTCGGGTCCATTAAATGGAGGGGCAAAAAATAGATTTTTTTGCTCAAAAATCGTTTGTTTTGGCTTAAAAACGCAAAAAGCCAAAAAAACCAAAGTTTCTCCCCTGTTAATGAACTAGTACCTAGACTTGGTTATTGTCTACCTATAGACTATAAAAAAATTTACATCATCTAAAAAATAATAATTTCCTATTTTTTAAAATAATTTCCTATATTTTAAAATTATAAACAAAAAAATACAAGTAGGGCTGTTGCACAAGTCAGTATAGCATTCGGTGCAGTTGTACTCTTTCGGAGAAGGAGGAGGACATATGCCACAACCGTAGGAGACATAGTCCTTGACTATATTTAGACAATACCGTATCGTATA
>JAQIYK010000978.1:0-11232 GCA_034700465.1 Rotylenchus robustus | reverse complement strand
TATACAGAATATAAGCTACAGTTTGTACTCTATATCATTTTTTAACTTTTTATTGTTACAGTAGCATTAACCCCCCCCCCCCCGATCGGCTAGCATATATTAATTAAATCCACTTTATAACCAATTTAAAAAACATAAAAAACATTATTTTTAGAAATACCCATTATTACACAGCATTTATCGCGGAATTTAAATGTCACCTTTGTTTTGGCATTATTCCGTTCGAATTTCACATTTATTCCGTTCGAATTTCGCATTTATTCCGTTCGAATTTTCCGTTGGATAAAAGCATTTTTCATTTAACCCGGCTACAAATAAAAAGAAATATACCTTTGCATATAAATGATCCATATATCCCGCTTAAATTATGCTTGTTCTAATGTCGTATTCTATTTTCAATATGTTGACAGTGAAAAAACGACTTAAAAACAAATAATTTACTTTTACTGTTTTTTTGGGGCCGAGTGTTGGCTGAGAAAAGAAGGTTAGGAAAAGAAGGTTAGGAATTAGGAAGAGAGAGTACAGAGTACGAGGATGTTTGTCATGGTAATGGACTAATTATTTATATTCACTGTCTGTATATTATTTATTTTGCTTTAATATTTATCGACCACCATTACAATTTGTATTAATTTTCTTTTTAATAATCATTTTATGCATCAAAGTTAATAATAATAAATTTCAAAATGCCATTTTCCGCCATTTTTGGTTGGTTAAACCCGTAAGTAAACTAATAATCTAATAAACAAGATAATGCACGGATTGGACTATGCAATCCATGTATTTCCTATTAATTTGGCTTATTTCTTTTCGCTTTTCAACAATTTCGCCAAAATTTCGCCGAGCACCGCGATCATAAGCTGATCACATCGGTCGAACACGCCGCGCTGCATCACTTTGGGAATGGTTCGGCGATGGTCAAAAATCTGAACGGAATTACCGTCAAAATAAAAATTAATATCAAAAATAATAACAATAATAAAAATAATATGTAATTGTTTGTTTTTATTATTATTATTTCATTTTCCGATGACCTGCAGTCGTTTCAGAATGTCATCAATCACCGGAGGGTTCCATTTGAACCTAAAAACCCAAAATTGGTTACTGTCGAATAACCGACATTGGGGAAAAAGATTTGGCCAATTTTTCAAGTTTGAAAATTCAAATGAAATTGATAAATTTGAAAAACATTTGTTTTTTTCCTCACCACTGGACTCCAATACCCATTTGGACTACGGTATCACTTTTTAACATTTTTTGTTATTAAAACAAGCATTTTTCTGCTCCCCAAAAACATCTTAGATTTTCTTATCACAAAAAGGTAGTTGTTATTTTCTTATTATTGCTCACCTGTCAATGAAGCGTATCCTCGGGTCAACATCCCTAAAGTTCAAATAGTTATGTTTGTTGGTATTAATATGTTTGTGTTGGGTTTGGGTGTTCCTTCCCCATACCATTCTTGGCAAATGTATGTGCGCGAGTCTCTCCGGCTGTTGCTGTTGCTGGTACTGTTCCCTCCTGTTCCCATTTGTTCTTCTTTGAGCATCGAAAGAGTCCTTGGAGATGTCGTTGAGGCGACCAACGAAGTGTTGTCCTGCTGGTGAACCGATAAATGTATGTATCATATGTTGTGTATAATAGAATATAGTAATACCTATAAGATGTGTAAATAAAGTGTCAAACGAATATAATGCAAAAACAAACGCAGCACCAAATAGTAATAATAAAAATAATAATAAAAATAGTGTTCAATTAAATTGTGTTAATATTTTTGTTAGTTTTGTTGTCTTTGCATAGTACTATTTTGATGACTTTTTTTGGTCTATAATCTCGAACCTGTTGCTGCTGCTGCTGTTGATGATCTTTGGAAATGCCGGGTGTTTGAAGGTACGAACGAAGGAGTTCTGGAAGAAAGCCGAGCTGTGCGTTGAAATCTGAAAAAGGCCAATCTTGCAAATTCCATGTGTTTTTGTTTAACCACAACAATGATATAATAATGAATTATATAATAATTATCATTTATATTATATCTGATGGACTTAGACAGACCAGTCTGTATTCGGACCGCGTCGTGGAATTGACACACAAAATTGCTGAGCACAATCTGTTCATGTTGTTCCCGCTCGATGTTCTCCTTCTTCCCGTGTTCTTCTACCGATGTTCCGGGTCCGTCTTCCCCAACTTCCGATGAATTACTCGTCGATGGATCATCGGGAATTAACTGGTGCTGAATGCTGGTCAAAAGCGCATCCAACGGGGGAAATTGGAACAGTTGGAGCACGCTATGAGCAAATTTGGGAGAGGAAGATATTGTTGTTCCTTCAACGGAGTGATGCACTTGTTGGTGCTGTTGATGCTCAAAATCTTCACCATCGCCGAATTCATCGCCAGCAGAAACTGCAGTTGGACTTGTTGAACTTGTTGTTGTTGTTGTTGGTGTTGTAATGACGACACCTTTCAATTGGCGCAACACATCGCCGATCAGTGCGCCAAGGCACTGCTCGATGGTGGCGTTGTGACGGAGCATTGATCCGCGAGCACACTAATAAGAAAGATTTCAAAGTTATCGATCATATCGTGATTTTAATGCCAAATTTACGATGGAATACGGTGGTATTTTGCACCAGCTCATGAATGACTACTTTTACATATTTAAATCACTAATATGTAAGTTTATTTTGAAACAGTTACTCTTTTCCTTTATTGTTCGCATCATTCCTACCCTTCCTTTTTTACATAATAATCTGTACCCCTACATTTTTGGCATTCTTTCCAGGGCCACAAATAAACATCATTAATCAATTAGTTATTTAATTTTTATTTATTTTATCCGCTTTTTTCCCTTCCTTTACTGTTAATTACCTGAACTCGGCAAATGATCGCTTTGCACTTTTCGCTCTGTTTTTCCGTCGCTTGCAACAATACATTGTCATGTTCTTGTTCTTCTTCTTTTTGTTGTTGTTGTTGCTGTTGGGCATTGCCTAATGTGAATTTGAACATTTGCTGAAGTGCAGTGCCAATTTGCTGTTTGGCCACAGTCTGCTGCCGATGATCCGCCGATGGCACCACAAATTCGTAATTGGCACGTGTCGAAATTCCGATGGCCGGCTCTACCATGTGAAATAATGCCCAACTGAACAAATCAAATTAAAAAAGACGAAGTTCGAATTGCTACATTGTAGTTTTATTCTTGTCCACCCTTTTATCAATATTACATCTCATCTTCTAAAAGGACTTTTCCGGGAAAATATCCCCAAATTGATTTTAAACAAATTTTGACCAAAAATTGACAATTTGTGATTATTTAAGTGACCAACTTATTTTACAATTTTCGCCTTAAAATCCCGGCCACAATATCGTTAATCAAAGTTATTTAATTTTCAATAACTTTTCACCTCTGTTTGCTAGTACAGTATGAATACATACCTTGCTGCACTCGTGCTGTCTCCGTTCATGCATGCCAATGAAATTCGTTGGGCTCGCAAGTTGCAGTCTCCGCCCACCGTGGTGAGTCCGTCGTCCGCATCTGGCAATGGCAACACGTACTTGTGCTGCAGTTGCAGTTCGCTGAGTGTGTCCAGGATGTGATGCCAAAGTGTGCCATCGCAATGGTCGCCTTCCGACGACGACACTTCCGAGTCCTGTTCTCCGTCCGTTGTGGATCCGTCTCCAAATTCGGCACTTTTGGTCAGTCGATGCTCAAACTGATCCTCCCAAATGACACGACTGTTCCGAATCTGATCCTAAATTACGGTATTTCGGTTTATAGGGATAATACATATGTTCGAAATCAATCAAAACCTTGAAGAAAAAGGCCAACTTTTGCCCGATCTTGACAAAGTCATCTGTGGTTGTTCGTGTCATGACAAGATCCAAATCTGACCAGGAACCATCCAGTTTCAGCAGACATATCGCGTCCTTGATCTGTTAAATATAAAAATATATTATCAATTATTCATTATTCATTCACATTCTCCGCTGCCCACCTTTTCGTTTTCGGCTAAAATGCACTTCCATTCGTCCGATGCGTTCATTTTTGGCCTGGTTATTCGGACAATAAATATGGATCGTCCCATCCATTCCACGCGACTTTGCAACAAACCAAGTCGAAACTCCAATGAATGCGTGGGCGATTTCTGAAAATGGATTTTAACGGGTTTTTATTTTGGCTTATTTTGCCCAAACTTCGATAAATTTTGCATATTTTGCTGAGATGATCAACGACTGCAAGGACATCTCGCCAGAAATTGCACCCCCATCCGCATTGAGTTGACTGGACCGCAGATCGAAATTGAAGCCAAACTGGCGATTCCGAAGTGAGTCCAACTGTGGGGAAGAAGGGGGCATCATCACAGAAGAGTAACCAGATCAATTTCATTATCGTCAGATAATTAGTAAGCAGCAAATATTCTTAACCAGTCAGTCAGTCACCTGCACATTTGCTCGCATTGTGCCTTTTTTGGCCAGCCATGTTGTGAAACTAAAACGCACAAAATTTAGCATAATTAATTAACGCATTTTAAAATTAATTTCGATCGATTAATAAGGAATACTGCAATATTATCATTATTATTTTTAAATTTGTGTACCCAATCCAAATATTGATATGTAATCAAACAGTACTTTGTGTCTTTAATTACGATATAATACTACTGTTTGTGTGCCCACCCCATTGTCGTGGACATTTGCGCGTTCACGACCAGTTCGTCCCATCCCAACGAAATGTCCACCGAAGCAGTCCAACTTGCGCCAGAATGTGTTTGTCGGCTGCTGTTTGGTGGCCGTTCCTCTTCTGCCGATTTCGACCTTTTCCCTAATCCATGCCGACGATTCCATCCTCTGAATTGTTGTGAGTGTTCCGTGGACATTGAGAAGTCCTTTCGTTCCGCCACATTGCCAGCATTGGTCTTCATCGATTTTTGGCCGAGAAAAAGACGTCGGATGAGTTGTTTGCGGTACCATACTTTCGGGAATGCGATCAATTCATCCAATCGGCGCATGTCATAGACCTAAAATTGAAAAAATTATATAAAATTGACTAGAAAGTGAGTGTCACCATGGTAGCCTTGCCGGCTTCCAGTCCAATCGCGAGATGGACATCATCAGATGTTGGTGATATTATTATTATTGTTGTTGTTGTTGACTGTTCCGGAGGATTCTTTGTCCGAGAAGCTGTCACGAAAAGCCGATCCAAAGTCAACGAAAGGGCGTCATGGGCGGATGCTTGCTGTTTTAAGAGACAACTTTTGTTGCAAATTAACAGTGGAAAACAAACAAACTACCGTATTTCTAATGGAGAGGGAAGAGAAGGGTGTGGCGTATTAGAGGAAATACTGTATTTTTTGTTTACCTGATGAGGACTGTAGATGGTGAGCGAGAATGAGTGCAGTTCCAACCACAAATATATGCCCATCATTGGTCGATCCAGCCGATCACAGCTTTTCCGTGTGCATCCGTTCAATGTCAGCGAGGGTAAAGTCAACAAACAGTCGGCAGCCGAACTTTTCTTAAGAAATAAAAACTAACATACCGTATTTTCTCTAAATTAGCCCCTCCCCCTAAAGGTGCCCCTTCTTCTAAACTAGCCCATTTCTCCGGGGTGTATTGAAAATTTAACCCCCGGGGTTGAATTAGAGGAAATACGGTATCCTATCTTATATTTATTTTTGTATTTTTGTTTTTAATTTAAATGACCTGTTGCCGTCCCTCGAAGCGAATACTAGATGCTTGCACGGAAAGATGGAAGATCAGATCAAAGGTCAGGCCAAGTCGGTCGATAGCGATCAGTTCGGCCGCCGGGTCTAATTTTGGACCATCCGCCGCGACACTCATTGTACTCGAGATCTTGAGAAAAACGAATTTGTTTAAAAATAATCCATAAAAGTTTTTATTGTTTAACCTTTTGTGCGGATGTTGTTTCGACGAAGTTGTTGGAAATCGGCTCGATGACCTGTTCAAGGAAATCGATCAGTGCCGGTGTGATCAGCGTGGTTAGTGGCATGCTGGCCAATTCCAGCGAGGTGTAAAAGCACTTCTGGTTCAGTGACTTCTCCAGTCGGGCGAAGTTGAACTTTTCCACTAAAGCCTCGGGCAATGGCATTAGTTGGTCGTTCGAAGTGTAAAAGAACTTGGCATCAAGACTTGGCAAAGAAAGTTGTGTGGTGGCTTCAATTGTTGCGGATGTTGTGCCGGTTGAAGGCTGTCGACGGTGGACGGGCACAAATCTCTTTTGTTGTTCAATCTGTTGTGAAGGGTCGGCACGAAGAATGCACTTTCCACACTCAATGTACACCTGTTTGGGGGAGAGAGTATAGATTGAAATGTATTTTTTGGACATATGTAATATACCGCACCTGCACATCAATGTTCATGTCTACATGTTCTGTCGACCCAATGTCCAATGTTGTTGTGTTTTGGGGTTGTCTTGGAGTACCAATGCTAGAACTTGCTGATGGGGACGATCCTTCCTTGGACAGCGCAACCAGAGTACGCGACTTTGGCTTCGAATGTGTTGCGATGCAACGCATCCGTTGTCGTTGTTGTTGGTTGAGTGGTTGTGTTGGGAGTGTGCCTTTTTTTCCGACCCGATTTTTCAGTTTTGTCACCATTGATCGTCGGAACTCCCGGAAGTGCAGTTGTTCCAGTTGTTCCAACTTCCTGCGTTCGGTCTCCAGTGTTAGCTCGGAAAGTCCGCAATTGGACAGATCAGCTACCAGCATGGCCTGCTCGTGCATTTTCCTTTCCAATGAATGTACTCTGCTCCGGAACTGAGCATTATCCTCCCCTCCGTCTGAAGCTGCCGGTGCTGAGCGGTGTCGAAGGGCAACCAGATCAGTCGGTTTCAGCAAATTTGTCTCAGAAGAGGAAATCGACGAGTACTTTCCATCAGCTTCATCGTCAAATGTTTCTTCTTCCCGTTCCTCTTCTTCTCCAATATCATTTTCCTCCTCGAGTAAAGTTATCGAAGACATTGTGTGGATCAGTGACGAAATCAGCTTGCCAATTTTCTGTACAAAGTTCGCGAGTGTTTGTTATCCAAATTGGAATTTTTGGAATGCTTACATTGTCCAAATCCAACGTCATTCCCTCCATGTTTGCCTTAATTGCAAGCAACCATTTTGCATTTTTGTCGTGTTGAGCTGAAATTGCGCTGGTTCTGAGCTGATAAGATCCGTGGGGAAAGTGTATGAAATTGGAATGGAAGGAAGGGCACAATTTGTTGTTATCGGCGAAGGAGGCACAAAGTGATTCCAGTCGGGCCATGTCCAACATGTCATCTTCGGCTTCAAAGCCAGGAGCTTCAACGAAAGCCAAGCGAAAGGTGTCGAAGGTAGCTTGGCACGTCATCTCCTGGCGGACCAGCACCTGCAACTCCGATTGGCACAACGACACTGACAGAACAGTGCCTGCACAATCTGTTAATGGCATGCAGGCATGGAACCCCTCGGGAATGGACACCGACAACTGCAGGTCCAGCACATCACCCGTTGTCTTAAGCACTTATATAAGGCAAAGAAAAACACAAAATCGAACTATAATTTTATTTTTATCAATAAATAAAACTTACCTATTCTTAAAATAGTCTAGAAAACATTTTTCATATTGAATTAGCCGGAAAAATCAATTTTCACAAATACAATTGTATTTAGAACTACGGCTCTAATGGGTCAATAAAAAACGACATTATCCTAACAAAATTCTACCATATCACTCTCCTGCGCTTCTTGATCCTTCTTCAGACTACTGTGGATTATACTTGTCTTCGTCTCCTTCCCGAACTCCTCCTCCCCACTTTTATTGCTTCTTCCGGACATTAGTAACAGTTTGTTGCGTTCCTCTTGCCAACAGTTGTATGTGTTGCGATAGTTCAGCCAGAACAAAATGGCTTTATCCAATGCTTTCGGTCTCATTAACAGAAAGGGTCGGATCAACGAAATAGAATAGTTGTGTAGCCAATGTGTTCTTTTTGCATTTAGCCCAATTGGGATATCATTCTGAGCATTTATCTAAAAAAGATTTGCATTTGAGTTACGAAATGCTGGCATATTGGTAATTAATATAAATTATTTTATTTTCCAATTTTTATTTGTGATTAGTAATTATTTTACAATTTTTAATTTTAATTTACAATTATTTCACATTTTCTTATTTCTAATCGCCATCAGCCCTATAGTGGGGGCTGGGGTAGTAGAGTTTAATCACCACTCAGGCCTCGCTATTAGAACTTGGAACCTTCATTGTCCCAAAAAACACTTTCCACCCAACGAATTAGCTCAATTTTGGTGTCAAAAAATTCAATAAAAAATTTTAAAAAATTTCAAAAAAATTGAAAATCGGAACATTGGAAGCCGAAATACGAATATTTTAAGTTTACCCGTTTTCTTCATTTTTTTATTTAATCTGCTATTAGTTTTTTTTCTTGGGCTTTAGAAACCGGTTTTTCAGGTGGTTCAAGTTTGGGTTACTGTAGTATACGGTAATAAAGCTTAAAACACAAAAATATTCAATTATTATTTTACAATTATTATTCTGATTTGTAATTATTTTACAATTTATTAATTCTAACCCCAGCCCCCACGAGGGGGCTGGGGGCGATTTGCAATTATTTTACAATTTATTAATTCTGATTTGTAATTATTTTACAATTATTAATTCTAATTTGCAATTATTTTACAATTTATTAATTTTTATTTTTATTTTAACCTGGGTGACAAAGGTGGCGAACTCCCTCTGTTCCTCTTTGGTCTCCTCATAAAGAGTCCACCGGTAGATCTGACTGAGTTTCAGACTCACTTTTGTGCTCACTTTGGCCACCACGGATTGGCACTGTTCCATTTTGACTTCCTTTATTATTTGGCCCGTTTTGTTGCCTATTCTAAACGCAGTTTCGCTCATTGTAAGGATGGCTGCTATGCCAGTTGGGGTTGTGGCGGCGATTTGAAGCCACGACTTATTTTCATCGACCGTTTCTTGGCATCGGATCTGTTATGAGTTATGAGCAAAAGGTATTAAAATTTGTCCAAAATGTCAAAACTTCGATGTTGAAGATCAGGTCCAACTTGGTGGTTTGATTAGCCAATTTGGTGCCTTTGCTGGTTCGCCACCTTTCTTCCGCCAATTTCTTCAACAAAAACAACAATTCGGCGCGAAGGGTGGCCTGGGCCAGCAACACTTGGTTGAGAAGATCGGTTGAGAATGAGCGCACAATGGGACCTTTATGACAAATTTATTAAAAAACTAAAAATGCAAAAGTGGCATAAATGAACCAATTGTAATAGACACATCCAATTGCGGCTGTGTTGTTTGCCGTTGTGTGTCTTTGCACTGCTCTAAATTCTTGTAGTTCCCTGTTGAGTTCAGCAAGGGCAGCGGAAGAGTGAATGTGTCGGCAAATCCGCTGAAGGAAGCGGACTGATTATGCTGTTGGTCTTGGGTAGATGTGACCATGAAGTGCAACTCGTGGGATCGGATCCCACTCTCAAAACAAAGCTCAGCCTCACTTAATTATTAGGATTTTATATTTACGGTAGCAAACGGATTAAAAAAGCAACGCTAAAAAAAGTTTAAATGAACCTTTTGCCTTTGACATGGACACCATCCAACTGGTATTGGGCTTTTAATGAAGGAAACAGTTGAGCACTAAGCTCGAACTGCTCCAATTCGATAGAAAAGTCAAGAGGGTATGTTGGCTGGACTAAAGATGAGCTCTCCAATTCTGGTGCATCTTCTGTACCAAATTTACTTGGGACATTCGGAATCTCCTCACCAGTCTGGGGTGCCGAATCTTCCAAAACTTCTGGCACCAAAGGCACTGTATCGACTACATTGGGTGATTCCGGTGCTGAGGCGAATTCTTGTTGAACACTTTGTTCCTTCTTTAACGTCTGGGAACGTCTTGCTCCCCTTGCGAAGGTCTGTTGGGATGATGGAGAAGGCAGTACATTGTCTATAGAAGTTTGGTGTTGTGGACCAACAATCAGATGGAGTTGTTGGTTAAGTTGGGACCCGTGCTTTAGTACAATCTCAAGAAATTAAACAATTTTTCCTAAGAAGTAAAGTGCAGATGATGCAAGTTAACCTCGTGAATGTTTTCTGCGTGCATTGGCAGTACGCCTTCGGCGCCTTCAATTCTCACGGAGACATTCTGTCGAATTTGCTGTCCATTTGCACTGCCCTGCTCCAATATTCTTTGGTAGATGACCACGCTTTCCTTCATCGAGCAGTTCAAAATTTGCTGGGCTCGCGTGGTAATCGATGCCTTCTTCGGCCCAGTGACGACGATCGAAGTGCGTCTTTCCTCCTCTTGCCGATGAATGCCTTCCTGCTTTATGTGTTCCGCAATGATCAGCGACAACTTCTGGACCCGACTCTCGACCCCATCCAACAATATCGTCTGCTGATCATCACCAACTTGATCTTCGATTTTTGACCCCGTTTCACCCCAAATTATACGTCGTCGATGTTTTAGCCCATTTTGAAGACCGTGCAACGTGAAAGAGAAGAACAAATCAGTCAAAAGCCCGTCACAAGTGACCATTTCACATGTACAATCTCCGTCCAGACTGAGCTTCATCCATTGAACAAAGTTGTCGTCTCTTCAAAAAAAAGTACAGTAAAATAAGCAATAAAGTAGGAATACCGTAACCTTTGTCGGCTGTCCTGCATTTTGATGAAAAGATCGTTGACCCATGCTTCCTCAACAATAATTGCGTTTGCCTCCTTCATTGTCTTTTCTGCCGTATTTTTTGCAACATTTTTAACATTTTTTGACAGTTTCATTTGACTAATTGCTTGAAGGCACTGTTTCAAATTGTTGATGAAGTACAGTGATGGCATCGAAATTGAAAAGCGCACATTTTGGACTGTGATCGTTTGTGAAAGGGAAAGTGTTGCACTAAATGTTCAAAATATTTTATCGCCCCCAGCCTCCTCGTGGGGGATGGGGGTAGTTGAGTTTGATCACCACTTAGCAGGCCACGCTATTGAAACCTTCACTGCCCCAAAAAAAAACACTTTCCAGCTTTCCACCCAATGAATCCGCTCAGTTTTGGTGTCAAAAAATTCAGCAAAAAATTAGAAAAATTTCAATTTTTTTTTTGCAAAACGGGACATTGGAAACTGAGATATAAGTATTTCAAATTTACCCTTTTTTCTTCATTTTTTTCCTTGGTGGCTGATTTTTTTTTGATTTTTCTATTTTTTGTTTCCATCGTGTAGTAACAAAAAAAGAAA
>JAQIYK010000977.1:0-11233 GCA_034700465.1 Rotylenchus robustus | reverse complement strand
CGCGAATGCGATTTCAAAGCACCGATCCCATGTAGGAGGGCACCCACACCGACCAGTGGGCGGAGCCCGCTGGTTATTATAAATTATAACCCATGTTTATTACATCCTATTAATAGATAAAGGTAATACGGGGAACGGGACACAGCCAAAAATTGGCAAAAATTAAAGATTAACAATCAGAGGGTGGGCATGGACTGGTCCGGGGCGGTTCGACCCAGTTCTCAACTTTTTCGACCCGGTCCGGTCATTTTTTATAAAAATTCCAAAAAATTCTTTAATAATTGCCAGAAATTTTGCCAATATTGCCAGTTATTACTGATATTTATTCTAAATTTTGAAATTTAATACCAATTTGAGGAGAATATTCCATTTTCGGATAAAAAGGTGATAAACTCTTCAAAATTTTAGAAAATTTGCAATAATTTTGAAAAATTCGCACAAAAATTTGCAAAATTTTAAGAGTTGAGTTTCTAAAAAGCGTAGGAGTTGTCCAAAAATTATCCAATATCGGTGGCTGGCCGGACCGTGCACACCCCTCACTGCTAACAATAAGGCTAATAAGATTGAGGCTATTGTAAAAATGGTGAAAATGAAGAAAATACTAAAAAAGACATTTATGTCAAAAATGATCAATTAAGCGCAATTTTTAGCTTAATTTTTTATGCCATTTTAGAATTAAAAATACAATTTATGTTACTCATTTATTACCCTTAATTTTGGCAAATTTTCCAAAAAATATATTTTGTTTGTATTTTAGGCTCTAAATTCTAAATCATTTAAAAATGTTTTTAAAACAATTACAAAAAAGTTTAATATTTTTATTTGAAAAACGAAAAGGAAAATTGGATTATTTTTAGAGCGAAAAAGAGTTTGTGCAAAAAGCAACTTGTTGGTTGGAATAACGATTTTGGTGTCCAATGAAAATTTGAAAATCAAATCCCAAAAAAATGAAATGAATTTTCATTTTTTGAAACTGCTGTTTGTTTGACAAGATTATTTTTTATTCATTTTTTATGTTTTTAAGTTTCGTTTCAATAGTTTTTTTACTTTTTATAAAAAAGTAAATTCATTGGACGCAAAAATAATATTTGTGTTTTTTAATTCAAAAAACATAGGTAATTGTAATTTATTTTGTATATAAGGATAGGGATAAGGAAGGGGGAGGGGGTGGGTGTTGTATAAGGATAGGATATTATTTTTTATATTTTTTGTTCTATTCCATTTGGAAATTATTATAAAAACAATTTTTAATATTTTCAGTTTATTGTATTTTATTGTAAATTTTTGCAAAAAAGGGAAAGACATTGAGGTTAAAAAGATTCCAAATAAAAGTTTAGAAGCGAAAACTTTAATTGGAAAATGAAAATAATTATAAGAACTTAGATTACCTTAGATATTTCAACGATGGCGTCAAATTTAGTAATTATGGCCAACAATGGCGACAATAATCAACAACAACAACAGAATGCCAAACTTGTGGAACCAATAACTGAGCCAACGCCAACGGGTCAAAATGATGAAATCAAAGGTGGTGAAGTGAAAGTGACACCACAACCACAAAAACCAAAGATGGAGGAGACAAACAGTGACGAAGACGACGGCGCAGGACCACCACCATTGACACCACAAATGGAGCGGCCCGACGCCAGAAAATTAGTAAAAAATTGAACTTTCCAGAGGCTGCACTTTTGCTTATTTTTCAAATTTCTTATAAAGAATTTCAATGTACTATCATTTTGATGAATTTACAGCATGTGATTGTTCCTCGAGTGCCCAACCGGCACCAACCACAACATTTTGTGCAATTGCACCGCGTCGTCCACTCGCCACCGACAACATCATCGTTGTGTGTGAAATTGCCGGTGCAACACGTCGTGCGGCGCGTCAGCACGACCATCGTCGGCGGCGACGAAGTTTCGCAACATTCTGTCGCAGGGCGAGGGTGTTCGGCGAGTTCAGTGCAGGCGGCAACATCGACGACAGCGGAAATCAATACGACCGAAGCGACTGTGAAAAAGACTGTAATGGGGACGAAACCAATGAGTACTGCTGCTGAACATACCACCACAACCCCAGCAAGTGCAGCACCCAACAAAAAGTTCCAACTGAAACAGTCCCCATTGTCACCGACTATAACGCAATCACCATCAGCACAAATGGTGAGCACTGGAAAGGGTGGAAAAATGGAGAAGGAAATGAATTGGCACAACGCTTATTTCAAATATTTAAACCGTATTTTGAGTTTGGGCAAAAACTTATTTTTAATTTATTAACGAAAATTTTCAAAATTTTGGTATTTCGGATCAGATACATGCATAGATGATTTTAACAGGCATAAACGATGTGATCTATATAGTATTTGAAAACATTCACAAACAAAATATGTCAAAAAATTCAGCAAGCCAAGCATCCAATTCCGACCTCGTCCTCCCAACGGCAACATTCCGCGACCACCATCACTTCGACCCGTCCATTATACATTATCCGAGACCGTAAACTTTGCGAAATTTACCCAATTTAAATATTTAATATTGAAAATTTTCTCCAAAAATTCAGAGGCCAATGGTATCAGTCAAACTCAAAAGCAACATCAGCAGGTTGTGATCAGCAGCAAGGAAGCAATGGATGATTTGTTGGACAAGAAAAAACAACGCGAGGTGAAAAATATTGGATTTGAATTACCGTATTTCTTCTAATAAAGCCCCTCTCCCAGGGGCGCGTAGCTTTTAATTTTTGACATTTCGGGGGGCGAGCGGGCGCCCCTCCCCGCCTCCCCTCTAGCTACGCCCCCACCCTCTCCAATAGAGCCCCTGTCTTCAGGGGTATTGAAAAAAGAGCCCTCTAGGAGGCTCTATTTGAGGATGATTGAGTTTTTACATTTTGCAAAAACACACCGTATTCTCTTAAACATCAAATTTAAAAAGTCCTGGAATATGACTTTTCAATATACCAAAAGTTCAAAATATTTTATCTAAGGTTTCCTTGCCGCTTTAAATAGGAATTGGATTATATTTTTGTAGGTTCTGAGTCATTCATTTCGGTTTTTCTTTCGAAAAATCGATGATAAAACAAAAAGTTAAATGGCTTTGATAATGACCATAACTAATCGAAAATGGTCATAATCGATTAGTTATAAATTTGTCTAATCGTCTTTTCATGAAGGAAATAAGCCTGGAGAAACGTAAAATATAGAAAATATACGCCAGATACAGATTTTTAATTTTATAAAATTTTTTAAAAGAAAATTGTATTCTGAACTATGCAAATTTTTGGTTTTCATTTTTAGGTGGTGATGCAAGTGGGAGGACAGTGGCGCACCTACAGGGGCAACGAGCTTCAAGGCTTTGTGCCAGTTAAATCAGCTCCAAACACTCCCAATGTCCCCACATCTACTACCATGCCTTCCACTGTTCCTTCCACCGCACACTCTACCGTATCCTCCGCCGTACCCTCTACCGTACCCTCCACCGTACCCTCTACCGTACTCCCAATCATATCAACAACTACTCTCTCCACTTCTACCGTATCACCAGCCAGTTGCGCCGTGTCAGCTTCTGCCGTTGCCGAAGGCTTGCGTAGGTCGCAGCGAAAAGTGCAAAAGGCTAAATCGGGCAGTCTTGAAGGCGGAGAACCTGGAAGTAAAAAATTTACATAAATTTTCGAGAATTTCAATTATTCGATAACGCAAAATATTTATATTTTAAAATTTCTTACTTGGTCACAAATGTCATTTTATAATTTTTTAAATATTTTAGCTTCAAAAAGTTCGTTGGAACGCGAAAACAACGGTTGTGGCCGACCGAAGCGGATGTCTATTTTGAATAAACAATTCAGTTACGCGGAAGGGGACGAGTCCGAAGGTTGCAAAATTTTGATTTTTTGAAGAAAAAATATTTTGAAAGGTGGTCATCCTGGAGCTAGCAGCAGCAGCGCTGGCAAGATCTCACAAATCGGTGTTGGTGAACAATTTCAAGCAAAACTCTCCTCTGTTGACGACAACTCTGACACGTAGGTTTAGGGGATCTGTAAAATTTTAATTTTTTTTAAATCAAAATAATTTTAATGAAAATGGTTTTGATATCAAAGGTAAATTTAATTGAAATTCAAAATTTAATTAACTAATTAAAATTTTCAGCTTGAACGAACGTGACGAATGTCTATGGAGCCATACTGATTTTATGAAGGCGGAACAACGAACAGATTCCAAAGAATTGGAGGAGTACTGTAACATTGCCAGGCGTCATTGCGGACTTCGGACTGACCAGGTCATAGCCAAAATTTTAATTTTTAATCAATGTTGATTTGATTTTTCTTTAAAATTCCTTAAACAAGGGTATTAAGTGAACCTAGTTCAGAAATTTAATAAATAAAAATCGACTTGATAAAATAATTTTCCTTTCTAAAAAATCCATTCAAATTTAAATCGCTCAATTTCGCTTAAAATATGCCACTAAATCCACTCAAAATTTAAATTTCACTATACGAATTATGTTTTTTTAGCGTTTTCACCAAAAATATCGTTTTAGGCTCTTCACCTGTTACTTCTTTCAAATTTTTCACTGCCATACGCTTTGAGTCAATTGGAGAAATTTGCCAAAGACAATTTGAAGACCGAATGGACGGAGAATGCCACCCAGCAGTTCATCGCACTTCTCAACAAACATTCCAAAAATTTTCGGAAAATCGCAAAAAATGTGAGAAATTCCAAATAAAAAAACATTTTTTAATTGGAAATTTAGTTTGGAGAAAGGCGGAGTGTAGCCCAATTGCTGGAGCAATATTATGGTCTGAAGTCGGAACGTTGTCTGACAGCAAACACATTGAACTTTGTGCGCTGTCCTCACAGCAAAATGTAAAATTTGAAAAGTTCGGACATACCTCTAAAATTTTTGAGCGAAAATTTAAATTCCAACAATAATGAACACATATTTAAAGCTTTAGAATTTACTATGGAAAATCGCAATTTTACAAATTAGTACGTATTATATTTAACCAAAAATTGCGAGCAAAATTTATGTTTTTTAAAAGACCAACTTTTCACAAGCAGCAATTCATTCATATATAGGTACTTTCTTATTATTGGCTTCCAACAATTTAGTCTGACCACTGAACCGGAAACATTCCCTCGTCCAATAGTGTCTCGAGAAGATTGTCAGAATTGCACGCAAAAATGGTGGCGAGACCCGGCGACCGTTTCCGCGGATGCGCGAGGCCGCAAAAGACCCGCACTTTGTCCTCCATGCGAACTCTATGCCAAGTTCGCTACCATTTTATTTAAAATCTTTTTATTAGAAAATTATAGAATTTTAATTCTATATTTTTTTTTAGATATCTAATTAGTCTGCTTTTTGAAAGTCATTTTTGAGGATTTTAAATATTCATAATTTTTTGAGGATTTAGTTTTTTCAAGTTTAAGCTTTTGTTTCGGTAATTTTTTTGATTTTCTATAATCTGCTTTTGGTTTTTTCAGTTTGTAAATTGATATATTAATAATGACTCAATATATTTAACAGAAAAGAAAAAGTGCACAGACCTACCGATTTGTGTGTAGAGGATGATCCAAATTGTAAGCGGCAAAAGGATGCCAAGCTGGAGCAGAACCAACAGCAGCAACAGGACACTGGCGACAACGTTCAGCAAGTATCTCGAAATGAAACTATGCCAACCACAAATCGCAACATGCCAATTTTGCAGTTGTCGCAGCATGACGATCGCGAGTGCATGCTGGCACGGGCTGCCGCAACGCGCAACAGAAGGGAGCAGCAACAGCAGCAACAACGGGCACAACTGCAGCCAGTGAAGTTGCAGAAGCAATTGCAAAAGGTGAAGTTGGAGCAGGAACTGGTGGTGGTGGTGAACAAAGAGGACAACAACACAGGTGGCTGGAGTGAGGAGCAACGACGGAGATGCATAACGGGTGAGCTGGACAAAAATATTTATGGAATTTCAATTAGGTAGGTACAAAATTGGAGGAAAATAAGACAAAAACGGAAAATTCAAATCTTGTTCGAATTTTCGAACTTGCCATCTAAACTTGTCATAAAATTGGATTTTTTTGCGATTAGAGAAATTTAACAAATCCGTTGAAAAATTTCACGTTCAGGATTTCTGCTCGAAGGCAAAAACTTTGAGGCAATAGCCGTGAAGCTTGAAGGCGAGAAAAGTGCAGGAGAGATCGCGCATTTTTACATGGAAAATCAATACACGCTTCGACTAGACTATGTAAGGCTGAGAAAAAAACTGAAAACTGACTGGTTTAAAATTATGAATTTCTTCCAAATTTTTAGTTAATTTCCTTACATGAACGTGCCTTGCAACGGCGGGAGGAGCACAACAAAAATGTGCCCAATTTGCGTGTCGCGGTTCGCAATGGCGGAAAGAAGGCGAAAAATTCGCCATCGCAAAAGAATGAAGGAAAACGAGAGAACGGAAAGGTAGACGACAGCAGAAAGGCGAAAGTGAAGACAAATGGAGGAAAGGGGGGAAAGAAGCACAGAAATAAGGAAATAGTGCGGACGGAGTGTGGTAGAGCGGATGAACTCGACGGAGAAGGTAAAAATGGAAAGGAAAACAAATAAATTGTTCGTTCGAAGGTGAAGTGAAACCTGCTGAAGCGGGACTCGAAGAAACCAAACAGACGGATCAGCAGCTGATTTCTGAAGCCAACATTGTGTGTGGGTATCGTTCAGGTCCGAAAAATTTATTTAAAAATAACCAAACCATTAGGGTATACGGTATAAGTAAAATTAATTTAAATAAAATATTAAAATCACCAAAATGGCTATTTTTATTTTGTCTTTTAATATATTAAAAATTAAAATAACACTAATAAAAGATTTAACATTCGAATTCGTGAAATCCATCGACAGCTCTTTTTAAACACAAACATTTAATTTTGTCGATAAATTTCTTTTAAAATTTTAAGCTCTAAAACGCGATCGTCGACCTGTGGCACGCTACACCAATACAATTCCACGAGAACGCGCAAAACGGGAAACTAGCAGCCAATAGAAAGAAGTTTGTTATCTTCAATACCAACTACCGATTCAATTCTCTTAGCAAGAAAATAACCTGGCGCTTTCAAACCATCAAATTTTGCAATTTTTGTTGTTATTATTTGTTTGCTACCCAATGAACATGTTTCTTCT
Source organism: Rotylenchus robustus (assembly GCA_034700465.1). Classification (NCBI taxonomy): domain Eukaryota; kingdom Metazoa; phylum Nematoda; class Chromadorea; order Rhabditida; family Hoplolaimidae; genus Rotylenchus; species Rotylenchus robustus. The sequence continues at coordinate 4,085 of JAQIYK010000977.1, read as the reverse complement.
GACCGTATTTTGCTCTCATCGGGGATTATAAACACATTTTTCTTACATTTTGCTCGTATTTTTTATTTTACTCTTTGAAGATAGAATGGAACATGGAACATCCACTTAATCTTCAAATTCGGATTATATTTTATGATTTATCGCGTTATCAACTAAAGTTTTTCTGATCAAATTTGGGATGAATTATTAGAAATTGCTGTTGAATGAAAATATTATTTGACAATTTTTACATTCAACGATTTTTAAATTGTATTTCTTGGAAAGAAAGTTCAAAAAAGCGTCACATTTTATTTTGGGGGGTTTATTCTGAATAAAACATTTATAGATTTTTTAGTTGTGTTTTCACCGAAAAATTTTTATCAATTAAAAAAGCAAAAGTTACACCTTCGAATGGACCTTTAAAAGGACAGAAGGGGAGTTGGGATCCAAAATTACTAAAGTAGTTGGTACAGTATACACTACAGTACATGTACAAAAGGGAAAGGCACATTTTGGTGAATGAAGCCAATTGTTGAAAGAATAAAAGGGGCGACAGAGGGGAAATCGGGAATAATAAGCACAGAAAAGGACGGATAGATAAACGAGCTGGCTGGAAGAGTTGGTCAACAATTTTCTGAATTTCCGCAATTTTCAAAAAATTAACAAATAAAAAATAAAAGGGGGTTAGATTGGTGGGCAATCGATGGGAAGAAACAATTCGGAAAATTGTTGAGCTTGGAAATTGGCAAATGGATAAATGTTTGGATTTAATGTGTTTTTTTAATTTTGAAAAAAATAGAAAAATAAATAATAATATTTTGGAGCACAACACTTGTTCAGTTCGTTGTTTTGTTCCTCGATTAGAGAGCGATACACTTATTTCTGTGGTGGTTGACTACAGCCCATTCAGTGAATGGACCGCACAATGTGGTAAAATTAAAATTAATAATAAAAATAAAAATTAAAATAAATAATTAAAATAAATAAAAATAAATGTTAAAACAATATTTTTGAGGAAGAGCGAAGGGGCAGACAGACAGTGGCGCAAAGAGTTTTCGATCAAAAATCATAATTGGATGCCAAATGAGATGGCATAGACTGAACTGAACTACTTCACCCTAATTTTTGAAAAAAATTGCGATTTTTTAAAATTCTTTCCGCCATTGAAAAAACAAATAAATACTAACTTAAAAAGGTAAATAGTAATAAAAATATAAATAAAATAAATAGATAAGCAAATACATATGAAAAGTAATAATAAAGAGGATAGGATCGGACGGTACTGTACAACGGAATCACAGTTCACGCTTTAATTGTGTTCATCACAACTATCGGTTCGGCTTTTGTATGTGGTGCTTATTATTATAATTATTATAATAATTATAATGTGTGGTGTATGCAAATGACTAAAATAATAATTATGATGTTAATATAATTGAGGTGACAATAAAATAACAAATAAATTACCAAATCTGAACTCCCCCCCCCCCAAGTCAAAATAACAAAAAGCCATTTTAAAGCAATTTTTTACCTTTTTGGCACAATTGCGAATTTCAGATTTGGCATAATATTTTATAAAAAAAGGCAGAAACTTTTTTGAATAATAGACAAGGCGGTGATATGTCTTTTGGGGATTCATTGGGATTTGGGGGATGGATTTTTGGGGGGGGGGGTGAAGGACTTATTTCGATTGACCATATTATGTACACGCATTTTTGGTACGATCATCACAAGCGTCCGCTGCTGTGTAGTCGCTGTGCTCTTCTGCTAAATTTGAGGAAAAATGTTACAAAAAATAATTAAAAAAATAAGATAAATAAAATGGCGATCCTTTTTTGATAAATTTTGAAGGAAAAATCACTGAATTTATCAAAAGTGTGCATGACACTTCTGCTTTAGTTAATTTTCAGAAATTTATCGTAAATCGCCAATTTATCGTAAGAAAAGACTATTGAAATTTAAGAAAAAAGGAGGCGAAATTTGTGGAAGAAATAATTTACACACTTAGGCAATATTTTCGTAATAAGTCCATAGTTTGAAAAAGTAAAAAAGTGGAATGGAGAGTATAATCTGGAGGAGCAAAATTAAATGTGTTTTTGGTTTTTAACAAAAAAAAGAAGGAATTTTGCATTGCTAAAATATTCGTCAGAATGTACACATTTTTGGCTTATCAATTCCATCGATCTCCTGAATTCTCCATTCCATTCAAACATTGAAAAAAGGAATTAAATTGGATTAAATGGAAATTTGAGGAAAGTAATTTTTAGAATCGGATGTACAGAACATAAGTGAAAGATTTGCGATAATTTTGGATTTTTGGTATTAAAATAAATAAATAAAAATAATGAAAATGGACTAATAATAAAGTGAAATTGAAGACAAAAGTGACTTTTTAGTGTCGTAGTGACTGTGTGGTGGTTGGTGGTGGTGGTCAGAGGAAGGATGAGAAAAGATGGAGTGCAGGGAAGAGTTGAGTTGGACAGCCCGAAAGGTTCACAAAAAAGGCATTTCCTGGAAAATAATAATTTAGTTTATTATTATTATTATTATTATTATTATTATTTGTTTTCCGTAATTTTACCCAACCACCCGTTAAAAACACCGTTAAAATATTTTTAGTGTGTATATTTTTTATGTTTTCTGATGAAGTTGAAAATGACGCTTTCTATGTTGACAGATAATCATATAATAGAGACAAGAGTCTAATCAACTTTTGAAAGATAACGCGGGATTCCGAAAGTTCGGGAAAAGTAAATATCCAAAAATAAATAAAATCAAGATTCGAAATTGCACAATTTGCCTTTGACTTAAAATGACTTATGATCTAGGCTATTGATATACACCCATTTTCTACCCATTATACTGTTGTTATTGTAGCACTTACCGTAATTGTGTTGCTGGTGGAATCTACCGTATTTCAACTGTTCTTCACAGAATCCGAAACTGTAAAAATATAAAATAATTAGACAAATTTCAGCAGAAACAACCAGTTTCCTCCCCCACCTCTCTCTCTCTGTCCGTGTTGATCTTCTCCGCCTTCTTCTCATCATATCCCTTAGGTTTTTCGTTGTTGCTCTTCCAAGATGAGACGACAAAGTGTGCCAATGTCCCTTTCTGCTGCTGTTCTTGTCCATTTCTTTCGCCGATGTTTGGCCAATCCACAACATTGTCCGCCATAGCCTCGGCTAGGGCCGCGCTGTATTGACTGTTTGTCTGTCTGTAATTTAACATAACCTTACAGTAACATTTACAAAGTAACAACAAACAATAGACTACGGTATATCGGATGGAAAATGTGCAAATTTCGCGGAAATTTTGATGATGGAGAAAGAATTGGAAAAAAAAGAAAAATAGAGGAATTGGGAAATGGGGATTGGGGAATGAGTGAATTGGTTGTTTGGGTGGTTGGGGTGGTTGGGCTGGTGATGGTGTTGGTGGTGATAATCGGGGATCGGGTGTCCCTTCCCCTTCCCTTTCTCATTATTATAAACATTCATGGGAGCGGACAGGGGAAGGGAACAAAATGAGAGAGTTTGTTGATGGCAAGGGCAGAAGCTCAACTAGAACTCGGGCTGCAGTTTTTAACCCACGAGGTCCGTCCGTTTTTACTAATTTTTCTAAAATTTAGAGTTTTTCAAAAGTTTTTAACTGTAATAGACGTTGTTCTAATTATTGTACTAAACCTGATCCCTCAATCGTTTTTGGATAATTTTTACATTTTCGTTTTTCGCAATAGTCTCTAAAAAGTTATTCGGAGCGCAGTCCGAAAAAGCCAAAAATTTTGATTTTTTTGTAATCTGAAGTGGAGAGAAATATGAATGAATGTGAATGGATGGATGGTTGGAAAGTACAGGAGGTAGGATTTGGATTTTCTGATGAGTTGGATCGGAGGAGAGGAGAGAGTGGGGGGGGGGAGAGGGGGATGGGAGAGGGGGATGGGAGAGGGGAGAGGGGGAGGAAATGAACATGAATCTCCTCCTCCTCCCCTCAGCTCCCCGTCCATCGCCGTCCCCCCCCCACCCATTCATTCATTTTTCCATTTTATCCATCCTTTCATCTCTCCATTTCTACCCCCCCCCCCTCTCCTCGTCCCGTCCTTCCAACCA
>JAQIYK010000976.1:0-11237 GCA_034700465.1 Rotylenchus robustus | reverse complement strand
TAGTGTATGTACGAAACAAACCCGTTTTTGCTTTTTTTAACAGTTGGGGCAAAAAAATTCGAATTTGGGGCAAAAAATACCATTTTAGTGTTTGGGGCAAAAAAATTCAATTTTGGGGCAAAAAAATACCATTTTACCGTTTGGGGCAAAAAAATTCAAATTTGGGGCAAAAAGATCTTTTTTTTGGGCAAAAAAAGGTTTTCTCTTTTTAAATTTTTAATTTAAATTTTAATTAAATCTTGAAATTGAAAGGAGAATCCGAGAAGAGAATCTTGTTTTTCATTTGGCATTTCGTTTTTAGGTTTTGATTTAATTTGAAAACGGAAGGAATAGGTTGAAAAAGGAACATTTTTTTACACAAAATTTTGTTTTTTGATAGAAATTTATGTTCTATTTATATATAGCAGAAAAGTACATGTTTTCTAGAGGAATATGTTTGAAAGTTGACAGGATGAAGAATTTGAAGAAGAGGACAATATTGATTTTCGGGGGTCTACCCTCTTCTCTCTCACTCACACTCTTTCTCTCCTCTTTCTTTATCTCTTATTTTCTCATTCGCTTGCTCTCTCTCTCTCTCTTTCCCCCATATTTTTTCCTTCGTCTTCAACTTTATTCACTATGTCGCTGCTCGCGGATGCCACGTCAAAATGCGAAGTGCAAAAAAGAAAATAACAAAATAATAATGGTAATGTTCAGGGCCGAAGAACTCAAAAAAGATAATATAATACATAAATACCGTATTATTTGGTATTTAAAATTTCATCTCTCTAATATAGAAATTAAAAATCAGGCCAAAAATGACATTTAAATATCGAAAAAATAATTTGCTGAAAATTTGAAAATGGCAAAATATAGAAGAATTCTGGGCAAAATTTTGTAGTTAAAATTTTCGATAAATTTTATAAATTTTTGCGAAAATATTTGATAAAAATGACAAAATAAAAGCACGTTGGTTGATATGATGTATTGATTGCAATTTATGATAATTGATAAGAAAATCCAAAATACCTATTGAAGATAGTTTTAAAACCCACCTTATTATAATATATAATAGGTAGGGGAGAGGACAATAGTATAAACATTAGGACATCCAATACACAATAAGAATATGACGATTAAATCATAAATAATATATTGGTAATTCTGAGTGATTGAAAAAAATCTGTAAATACGGTTAGCGAGTTAGAGAAAAATTTAAAATAATTAAGTAAGGTTAAGAAAATTCTGTAATTCTGCCAACTATTTGGCCGTAAAATATTTATCGTTAAAATAAAAATGTGAATAGATAAATGTATTTTATAATTATTCTTTAAATATAAAGCATTCGTTATTATTATTTTTTGAATTTTCCATTTTCCTTCCGGAATCGGATTCAAATACTCGCCATTTCAAAAAGATCAAGAAGTTCAGAAAGATGAACAAGTTGATTATGTTCAAAGAAGTGTTAGTTTGAGTGCCAACATGATCAGGGCGGAGAACGCGGCGGACAAGGGCAGTGTGAGCAGCCAGGACAGCGCGACATTGAGCAGCACACGCCAGTCGACACCTTCGCCGGACTTGATCAGCCCGACGAACATCACACTTCCCACCTAAATAAGTAATCGATATTCAAATTATGCATAGGCAGTTAGTGTGTTTTGTGTTTGTGCCAGTGCCGTTATCTAGTGTGTATGTGTATCGAATTAATTTGATTTTGGCGTATTTTTGCGAAATTTTTAAGAATAAAAATATGATGATAGTTTAGGCAAGACAAAATACCGAAAACAATTCTGCTGATGTCAATTGATTATTTTCCATTTTTTTTTGCATTTAAGTCGGTAAATTTGCACATAATTTGAAATAAATTTTAGGAATATTATTTATTAATTATAAAATTAAATTTTTAATCAAAAATTTTACAATGCAGTGAGTGCTTGAAATTGGAATGCCAATTTTGCTGGCGCACAGCACAGTGATTGCCATTCCGAATTCAATTGAAAATCCGCTAAAAAATTAAAAATATTTTTATTTTTAAAACAAAAAATAAATAAATTGATAACATACATACTTGCATGGGTTTATCTCTGTGATCTTTTTGCCAATCGTTTTCATCACTTAAAAATAATAAATCTTTAGGTTATTTTTTAAATTTGTTTTAATAATATAATAAATATTGTTGAAAATCAGAAATTGTTCAATTTTGATTTTATTAAAAATTGTTTTTATTTTTACCCCTATGTCCTAATGCCCAAAAGCCGAAACAAGTGCCAGAAACACCATAGAACCTAAAATTGTCATTTTTTATTATCAAAAAATAAATTTACATTATTTATACAATTAAATTTTAAATTATTTATACAATTAAATTTTTTATTTTTATTAATTATTAAATTACTAATTACATCATCCAAATTGGCGTGTCGCCTTGTTGCAGTACATTTTGCGAATTATAAATGTCCAACATAGCGACCAAAGGAGCAATTGTGTGGCTTACATCGCTGGCCTAAAGATGCAAGAAATAATTAAAAATTTAAATAAATTTGAATTTATAAAACATTTATTTTGGTTATAAATTATGGGGAAAATTAAATTTTTATATTTTTAAATAACTTGCCCCATGAGAGAAACCGGCAAAACAACCGGTGACCACCTAAAAAAATTTAAAAAATTATTTTATTTAATAATAATAATAATAAATTAATAATTTTTACCTGAATTATGCTGAACAATCTCAGAGTGTTCGGGTCCTCAACACGGTCCCGACGAGGAACAAACCAACCCAAAATTCCTCGAGGTGCTGTAAAGTTTTGTTAAATTTATTATTTTTATGTATTTTTGTTATTTATTCTTTGAGAAGCTCAAAAAACAGGTGTTTTTCTTAAATTTTTATGTATCTGGCTTCCAATTTAATCATTTTTCCAATCCAGCGATATTTAATTCCTTTTTTTCATAATATTTTAATTTTATTTTCGTATAAAATTTCTGATTTATTGACTCGATAATAATTTCCATTTTGTTAAAAAATGGAAAATTGAAAAATCTTCCGTTATGGTATTTCCCAAAATGCTATTTTTTAGAAAATATTTTTATTTATTTATTTATTGTGTTTACAGCATTCAAATGGCTGTGAACGATCAACAGCAGCAATATGTTGAGGTTGTGGAGGTTGTGGGGCTTGAACAAATTGGTTGGGCAGAACAGTCATCGGAAGAAGAATTGCTGGTTCGATAGGGGGCGAAAGCACCTTATTAGTGTTGGTACCTTCTGAAGAATGTTATTCGAAAATAAATTACTAATGTTATTTTATTATAATTAAATACCTATTAAAATGTATTTAATAAATAATATTATTATTATTTTTTACTTTTCACCCATTTGATGATTTTCGGCCTCAAAACAATCAAATAAAAGAGCATGGCGCAGAAACCAACACAAACACTGAGCACCACAGCCAGCCACAACGGAATATGTTCAAGGTGTAGCACTGTGGACGGATTAATATATTGGATTAACTGGATTAATACTGTGGATGGATTAATATATTGTTGCAATTTAATATGTATTTCGACGATAAACACACCTCGAGATCCCTCAAACACAACCATAAAAGTGTAAAAAGTGAAACAGAGAAAATAGAAAATTGGCATTATGCGAAGACCACATTTGAAGGGGTCTTTCTGAAAATAAAACAAATAAAATTAAAAATTTAAATTTGAAATATTTAAAATTGAAAATTTAATTAATTAGAAATTTAAATTTGGAGAATTTACTCTTCGTAAAACGGCAAAATCAACAATCATATAAATTATTGTGGAGATGCATCCGGACAGTACTGGCGAAATCACCCACGAAGCAGCAATTGTGGTGACCTCAAAAATAAAATATTTAAAAATTTTGAAGTTTTGAACGAAATTGAAACATAGCAAATTACTAATAAAAAGTAAAACAATTGAAAAAATATTTAAAAATTGAAATATTTTCTATAGTTGATAACCATGCTCCAATGTATTCCGGCAGTGCCCTTCATAAGCAGTGTGAAGCCAAGAGTAGCGCCAACAATACTATGGGTCGAAGAGATTGGCAAACACAAAATTGTGGCCAAAATCAGCCAACAGGCACAACCTGGCCAAAAATAAAATAAATTAAAAATAAATTAAAAATTAAAAATCAATTAAAATTATCAATTAAAAAAAGACTTTTTTAATTTTTTAATTTGTGTGATTGACCTCCAAGAATGGCCACTTGGCCGACCAGTAATTCTTGTGGGGCATCTTTGTAAAGTCCAATCTCCACAATACTTTTGCGTACCGTATCCACCACATTGTACCCTGTGCAAAAAATAATTTATTATTTTTATTTTATAATTATCAAAAAATAAAAGAGAGTGTTTTACCAACAAGTGTCGCGCCCGCTGTTTCCATTATTGTGGCCATTATCTATTTTTGACAAAAAAATAGTAAAAAATTTAACGTAAATAATAATTATTATTTTTATAACGGTATTATAACAATTTTTGGCATTCAAGGGTTTTTAAAGGTGTTGAAAATAAATCTGATGAGATGTGTTTTTCGAAGTTTTATGCACATTAATGTTTAATAGACTATTTTTTCTAAATATTTTTTAGTTTAAAATGGATTACAGGGTGCAAAATGAATAAGTATTTTCATTCATTTGATAAAATCTAGTTGCAGAAAACACTTTGTTTAATTTTTTTTTGAAATTTAAATAAAAATAAATATAAAAATTACATTTGCTTTTCGGAGTGTCAACACGCCGGATCCGACAGCAGTTCCGAACGCATTTGCCACATCATTGGCACCCATGCCAAACCCGAGCAAAAATGAACACACAAATCCGGCGATGATAGCCCACAAAAATCGGTGCTTGGAATTTAAAAAATTATTCTTATTTATAAATTAATAAAAAAAAAATTTAAATTTAAATCTTAATAAAACATGCTTAAATTATATTTTATTTAAGACATTTTAACCAAAAAATATATATAAATAAAAAAGTTAAATTTTAATTAAATTATTAAAAACCAACTTGAAAGTCTTGCATGGCCACAACAGTGCTGGTTATTATTGGCACCATAGTTGTTATAATTGAGCGCATTGTTGAGGATTCCATGTTGTCGAAAAATTTAAATAAAATGCTAAAATAATTTTTTCAATTACCGTATTTTTTATAAATTATTTTTCATTCCTTTTTAGCACTAAAATTATTATAAAAAGCAAATTATTATTTTTTTAAATTTATTTTGTTGTGCGAATTATGTTAAGAATAAAGCACAATGGTACATTGATTGAGTCATAGATTAAAATTATATAGTATCATTATTATTATTGTTGTTGGGGGCGCGATTGGGGATTATGGGGCGCAAAATTGTTTTGTTATTCCCTTTTTCGGGAAATCCCCATAAAAACTTGTTTTTTTTGTTTGTTTTTTTTGCTAGTTTATATTTTCCCAATATTTTTGCGAATAGAAATTGTTCTTCTCTCTGAATATAAATTTAACTCAAAAATAAACTTAAAAATTATTTTAAAATTGATAATACAATATATTATTTACAAAATTAATAAATATATAAAATGGCCGAAATAACAACTAATTTTCATATTAATAATAATAATAATAATATATTGCAATTAATGTGTGGTGGGTGATGTGATCTTTCTCACTGTTTGCTGAACTCGGTAGACGCAAATGCGAATATTATCAAATGCGATAAGGCAAACAAACACAAATATGTATAAAAATAAATAATCAATGCGAAGTGTTATATTCAATAGTCTAAAGTCCCAATTTGGCGAATTGCTAATTTTTGGCCCCCAATTGGTTAAATTAAATATATTTTAAATCAAATTACCCAAAGGAGTGAGTCATAAGACCAAAGGGAACAATTACAAATACCCAATGAGAGAGAAGTGAAATTGAGCTGAAAAACCGCGATCAAAACTGCAACCTAATAACTGGATCATCCATCTATCTGCAGAGGATGTTAATTATAGTTTATTTTGCAATTTGTAATTATATAAATATGTATTTTAATGCAATATCTTAACAAGTCTAATAAAACACTCTTTGTCGAAAATTACAAAGTATTCCATACAAAATTAAAACCATTTAACAAAAATGAAAATATATTCTTTTTAAATAACTTTTTTAAATTTTATTAAATTTTAAAATTTTAACTTTGAAGATGATAAACATGTAAATGGTTCTTCTGGTAAATTTTTTTCCATATATTTCCGTCCTCGTCAGTTCCGTCCTTTGCACCAATTTCGCCTTTTGACGTTAATTTTTATTCTTTTTTATGTCGCGGCTCATTGAGCCATTTCACATTTGATAGTTAAGTTGTAATTGTAATCAATGGATTGACGAAATTGACCAAAAAGAACAAATTAACCAAAAAGAAGGAAAATTTGCGGAAATATTAAAAATTGTGGTAAAATTTTAAATTTTCACAAAAAATATTTAAAATTATGGAAAATATTGTAAAATTTCCTTCCTTAAATTTTTTTATTTTGTTTTAACCTTGTTAAATATCTAATAAAAATAGTTGACGGAGATTTAAAAATCGAAAATCATGAGGAAAAATTGGAAAATACAAATGTGTGGAAATTATCTATCCAAAATCGGGTTTTATACAAAATTGGCGGAAGTCGCAAAATTTTTGAAAATTTAAGGGATTCTTTTTCAAAGTAATTAATTTTCTTCTTCACTAAATCCCTCATCGGCCACCGATGAGATTTCTTCGATGGTTTGCAAAATGTGATTGAGTTCAAAAATGGTCGGATGGGCCATGAAAAGATGGCCAATGAGACGGAGGTTGGACTGGCGGGCGCAACGACCCACTTTTTGGCCACACAAACGGCACTAAATAAATAATTTAAAAATATATTAAAATTGGTTTGAAAAGATAAAATTATTGCAAAATTTATTTAAAAAGCCAAAATCTGAGAAATAATTTAAAATTAATTTTAACCTTTGGAAAAGTATACTTTTGTTGTTTGTGTTAAAAATTGTATTTAATTTAATTTGGATGGACATAGTATAATGTAGCTGTTGAAAAATAAATGTTTGTTGTAATTTTATAATTTGCCTATTTTTCAAACATTTAAAAAAATAAAATTTATTTATATTTTTAAATAAATTGGCAAACCTTTGCTAAATTTTGATAGTGAATCCATTTGAAAAATTGTGGCAAATTTGAAGAAGCTTTTGCAAACATAAATTCTTCTCTGGCCAGCATTTGATGTGGTCGCATGTGAAATGTTTCGCGGAAATAATTTAAAATGTTTTCGATTTCCATTTTAAAATTCTAAAAAACAAAATAAATTTAAAACACCAATTGAACGATGGATAAATGGAAATAAAGCGAATGGAACAGGAATGGAACAGGATTTTGAAATAAAAAAATGAGGGGGATGAATTGAGAGGGGGGGGGGGGATAATGCAAATCCGGAAAACTGACGAGGAAAAGTTGCAAAAACAAATCAAAATCAAAACTAGACCAGTTTGTTTGTTGGATTGGTCAAAAATGGTCAAAAGTGTGTTGGTGTTGTGAAATATAGTATTAATACATAGTAATTTTGTGAATTTTACACAAAATATAAAAAAAATATAAAAATTATATAAAAAACGAAAAATGTGCAAATTCGGCATTATTTTTTGAATTGATTAAAAATCAAATTTGTTAAAATTTAAAATAATTCCAAAAATAGAAATATTTAACATAAGTTAATTTTATTTATTAAAAAATTTGATGTAAACTTCGACAATTAATATTTGTGATTAATTTAAAGGTAGACAAGGTCAATTGTACAAATTTGATCGCTCAACGATAAGTGTACATTTTTGATCAGACAAATTAATGAAAATAATAATAATAATAATAAAAACAATTTAAATTATCAAAAAATAAAACTCAATATATTCTCTAAAATTTACATTTAATCATTTTAATTCAATTCAATACAAAAATATCCAAAATTCTAAATCGTACAATTCTTCAATTGTTTATAAATATTTTTAACTTTTTGGTTTACGCAATGTCTTTTTGGTGATTAATTGATCTACAGAAGATCAGCCGTTGAGACGATGAGAGCTCATTTTTTGATCACTGAAGGAAACAAATTGCAAATGAATGATGTCATAAATATACATACAATTATTGAATAATTCAATAATATTATTTTTAATATTATAAATTTCCACCTATTTTTTCAACTGTTATTCCTCAGCCCCTTATAGGAGGAGTATTCCTTGTTTTAATTCACTAATATTTTTAAACAATTTAATTTTTTATAAAATAAAATTTTATACATATTATTTATATATTTTCTTCATTAAAATTTAAAACTGAAAAATAGGTGTATATTGTATACCTATATGGATATATGGTACCGATTCACGCCCGCCTTGCTTGCACTCAAAATCGGGTAGTCGACTCGACTTGAACTCACAACTCAGGTGAATCTTCAATTGGAATGGTGAGATTTTGCCCGTCTTGCGCAAAACATCAAATGGGAACATTATTGTTATGGGTTATTATGGGTATGGGTTATGGGGTACTGATATTGTTTTGACGTTCATTGGTGTTTTTGCAGCAAAAGTAAAATTTTATTTAATAATTTAGAGAATATTTGTTAGAAAGGTTACGTGCCAAAATAATTTACCAAAATAATAGTTATTGTTTAGTTTATTTGTAAACAGAAATTCGCAGTTTTTTTTCTTTAAATTTACTCAAAATAAATTTTTCCAAGCCATTCATTTTGGTAATAAAAATATTTAGTCAACATTTTGTACAAAAAGGGAATATTTTTGCAATTTAACGGTTGTTCTATTTCCGCGGATCAATTTCCAAACATCCGATAGGCCAAATCGCGTTCCCAATTTTGGAACTGTTCATTCACCGGTTCGATTCTCTTGTAATACCCCATCAAAAAATTGAAAACCTAAAAAATCAAAAAGGGAATTTGTCTAATTTTTAAAAAATTTTTATGACTTCGTCAGTTTCGCCATCTTGGCATTCTGTGCAAAGAAATTTTGGCGGAAAATGTTGTTTTTTGAACAGTGCGTCCCGTTGCAGCTTTTTCTCGTAAATGTGTTCTTCTTCCTTCTGAAGGCGTTCGTTGACCCGGTTGTGCGCATGCCAAAGGTATAAAACTACGTCTTTAGGCTCTTTAACCTAATAATCAAAAAACTTATAAAATTTTTCTATTTAAATTCACAATTAAAAATTGAAATTCATCATTAAGAAATAATATTTTAAATAAAAAGCATAAAATTATAAATATTGTAGTTGATTATAGAAAAAAAGTGTGGTGAAAAAATTGCGTGCGGATTATTAATTTTCAAATTATTAATAAAAAACATAGGTATTTTTTAAAAAAAATCAAAAAGGGAATTTGTCCAACTCATTTTCCAAGCGTCGGAGAGGGTAGGTTCTTTGGAAAAAAGAAGCAAAACGACTCTAATAAAAAACAAATCGATCTGTGCTGATTTGAGGCTGGGGGCGTTATGAGTTTTATTTTGACTGAAAAACAGCGATTTTTCAGTTTTCAAAGAAATGCACTGTATTATATAACCTTTAGGCCGTACCTTTAAAATTACAGTATCCAGAAATTAGTTATTTTTTTCTTTCAAAAAATACCTTTTTCGCTATTGGCATCGCCCGGGTGCTCAACTCCAAAAAGTGCTTGCGACAATCCTCGCAGCCGAAAAAGGAGTCGACCCATCCGCGAATTGCGCCCAGTACCCTTTGTGCATATTCTTTGCCACCTCTTTGACGACACCTCAAATTTTGTAATTTTTAAAATTTAAAAATCCGAAAAAATTAACTGGCTGTAGGCATTCACAGTGATCACATGGAATGCGGTCCAAAGTCCGCAAGTGAAACGCCGATTGTTTTTCAAATATGCGCCCTTACAATGGCGCCAATCTTTGGCCGCTGGGAAGGGCGAGCCGTGTTTTTTCTTAAAAAATAAATATTAAAAATTAGAATTTTATCTTCTTTTTTTACTTCGATTTCCTTGAACTTTTCCTCCCAATCGTCTGTAGAAAGCTTTTCACCTCTTTTCAGTTGATTTTCCAGGAAAAGTTGCAAATCTTCGAACATTTCTTTTGCTTGAGACATATTTGGTAAATGCTAAAAAATTTACATTTTTTTAAAATAAATTTGCTGCTGAATTTACTTTGGTGCGGCCATTGCTTGTCATCGATTCCGTTGGGAGGTGCTAATTTTAAAAATTTGTTTTTAAAATTATTTGTTATAAAATATTTACTCATCATATGGATGCATAATTAAAAGTATTTAAATTTTTAAAAGATGCAATTTTTAATAATTTTTTTTCGTATTAAATTTATTGTAAATAAAATTCTAGAAAAATTCAGAGAAATTTTAATAATAAAATTTTAACAAAAAAACATCTAAATTTAAACCTCTGCAAGAATGGTGATAAATTCGGTCAAATTATCCAGATCTTTTTCGCCGATCTGTTCCATGCTTGTGGCTACCTCATCAAAAATTGCCTCGCGCACCGATTTCAAAATGTCCGTTTCCGAGACAAAATACAAAGACCGACAGCTTAATTAATTTTTGGAAAAAATTATGCAATTTTTGTGAACCGTTCAAACAATTTGTCGCATTGAATTTGCCAAAAGTAATCAAATTTCCGCAGGTCATCGGCCATCAATTCGGTTGCACCGATTATGTCCTCGAAGGCATCCACATCACCAGCTTCATCACTGTCAAAATAACTGAAAATTTGTAAAAAATAAAAACCAAATTTTTGAAAAATTGGACCTCTTTTCCAACAAAGGCCTGTCAAGTCCATTCCGGTACAGTTTCACCCGATTTGTACCATTTGAGGAACCTTCAATGGGAATCACATGAACCAGTTCATGCCACGGATTCAGCGAAAGGATAAGCTGAAAAAAGACCTTAACTTTCAGAAAAAAAATTCAAAAAATTTTCCCGATTTTTTGGACTTTGCTCGCAAACATGGCAACCCTGTCTTGTTGATGGGCACTCTCAAAGACAAGCACAATGTACACTTGAGTGAACATTTGAATTTGGGGCCAGAGTTGCGACAAATAATTCTTTCTAAATTTAAAGAAATATGAGTAATGAATGATCAAACTCAACTACCCCACCCCCCTATAGCCGAAAATTTCGTGGTCGAAGCCGCACCGAAGCCAGCTTCGACAAATTGAACATTTTAATTTTTTTGAATTGATTTTTTGGCTCATAA
>JAQIYK010000975.1:0-11238 GCA_034700465.1 Rotylenchus robustus | reverse complement strand
CCCCCCCCCCCCCCCCCCCCCCCCCCCCCCCCCCCCCCCCCCCCCCCCCCCCCCCCCCCCCCCCCCCCAAAAATTTTCAAGCCAAAATAAAAAATAATTGCCTTTTACGCGTTTTTAAGCCTAAAAAAGCGTTTGGAGCAAGAAAAACAGTCAAAAAATTTGCCTCCCCCCATAATAAACTGTCCCCACGTTAGTACCTTAAATTATTAAAGAATATTATTTGTTGAACCAAAATTACTGTAGGATTTTTTAAAAATAAAACTTTTTGCCCAATTTTCTTACGCTATGCTCATTCGACCGCCAGGTACTGGGGTCGGGGCTGGCGCAACAATCAGCATGCACGTGGACTGCTTGATCCCGGCCGCGTTCATCGCTTGCACCGTAAAACGGCCACAGTCGGCCTAATTAATCAGATTAATAATTGAAAATAACTAATTTAATAAAACTGAAAATATTAACAAAAATAATAATAAAACGGACATCTTGTGCTTTAGGGATCAGCAGCCGGTACGTCTTGCCCTCCTCGGCCATCTATAAAACCAACAATTAAAAAAGAAACAGAAAAATGTGTGTTTTGGTTGGTTGGTTAACGTTTTTATTTAAAAAAAGGAAAATTCAAAAATTTGTAGCGAAAATTGTATTTTGTGCGTTTTAAAAATTTTGAAATTTGGGATTTTTAGAATAATACATCTTTGGCGATGTCCCCGATTGGCTCATCCCCGTTTCCCGAAATCTCCGAACAATCCATCTCTGCCCATCCCCGAATCCCCGTCCCTGAAAATTCTAAGATTAGAATTACAGTATACCTGATAGTCCGGGCACTGGCTGACATTGTGTCCGTCCTTCAGCCACTTCACCACCGGGTCCGGATGCGCCTCAATTTGGCATTCCAACACAATGTTCTGGCCAATCACTGCTCGCTTGTCCCGCAGTGGCTAAATAAAAGTGGATCAAATTTTGATCTCAAAATTAAAATTGGATTAAATATTGATTTTTGATCAATTAATCAATCAATCAATTAATTGATTTATTGATTTATTGAATTTTTCAATTGTTTTTTTTATTTGATTAATTTTGATCTTGATATCAGACCAATTTTGCACAATTGATTTTGCAATTTTGATCTATAAGATTGGTCAAATTTTAATGTTTGATCAAATTTTTGATCTTGAATGAAGTCAAATTTTGATCTTTGAGATTGGATCAAATTTTGATCTATCATAGTTTAAAATCAAATCCATAAGCCGTTACCGGGCAGGTTTCCCATAAGGATTAAGCTAATCTTACCCGGATGAAATTGGGCGATGTCTGGTTGGGATCTTCCCGTACGCCAACCGGACGCTGGAACGGCATTATTCCGCTTTTTACTATTTAATTCCCTAAAATACAATTGAAAAATATCGAAAAATGATTATTAAAAAACCAAAAAATCACAAATATTATCGATAATAAATTCAGAATCTTGACAGAGTTGATTGGAATTGAATTTAGTCAAAAAGCGATAAAAATAATTTGAGAAAATTGGAACCTTTTAAAGTATCCTTTTTAAATCAAAATTTAAGGCAAGCATTTAAATTTCCCCTACGAAAACAAAAAAATGGTATTTTCCCGTTTTTTCGCTATGATTATTTTGGCACAACGAAAAATTTAAAAAAAAGTATTATTATATTTAATATTATTACTATAAAATTGTGGGACAAAAGTGAGGCTAATATTGTATATAAAAAGATAAATATCCAATTTTTGGCCCATAATGAATCAAAATCCGGTTTTCGGGGGAACAAAGAACACAGATCGGTCGCTGTGGATGATGTACCCACCACCAGCTTGATCTTCTTGTGTAATTTGTGTAAATCTGATCCTCCCTCCCGTCCATTCCACTGAATGAGAAACGGATCGGATTGTATGACACCCAAATTTTTGTTGCTCCAAATTGAAAAAATTTTGTAGAAAATTTTAAAGAATAAATCCAAAAAATTCGCCTAAAAATGGCAATTTTGTGCAACATATATACTGAAAAAAAGGATAAATATACAAATATGAATCAAAATATAAATAAAAAATATTGCTAATATGGTTACCGTATTTTATCTAAAAAGTCCCTTTCTTCTAACTCTTCCACCATTGAGGGAATTTTTGATCTTTTTTGTTGTTTTTTGTCTAAACAAAAAAACATAACAAATTCGTTTAAATCGAAAATCCGATCGAAATAATTTAAAAAAAATCCGCAAAACATCTATTTACAGTCTTTTTTGTTTTGAGCGAAAAATGTCATTTTATGAAATTTTTGAGCGAAAAAATAGAACATTTCTTGTAATTTTTCCAAAAATTGATTTTTATAAAAAAAAATTAAATAAGTTTGGATTGAAAAATAAGTCCTCTCTCTCTCAAATCTTCCCCTCTCGAACAATATATTCGCCGGGTTAGAGGAAATACAGTAATAGGGATATAAAAGTGCAGAGTAACAATTTAAAAAACTAAAATTTCAAAATTAGACCAAATCTCAGTCGCCGGATATTGTTTCAAGCCTACCTATTATAATGTTATTTTTTGTAATTTAGAAATTTAATCATAATCATTTACTCAATTGTTGTGTGATTTTCAAGTCATCAGGGATTTTTTAATTTTATCGAGTGAATTATGAAAAAATAAATGTTGTTTTTGGGATCTCTCATTAGGTTAAACAAAAAATAAATTCACCGACCGATTGTTAAGGGTAAGCAAACATTTGGGAGAGGGGGAAGGGGGACTTGTCGGGATCTGGAAAGTGCAAACATCCCGCGCAAAACATTGGTGGATTTGGGGGAGTGGAAAAGAAAAGCTAATATGGACGGTGAAGCACTCCTGGGATCACATACCGAGGGGGTCGGGAGTAAAAAACAAAGAAACTAAGGATCTCAAAAAACATATATATTTATTGTTTTTGACATAGACACTTTGGACAGGGATCAAAAAATGCTTGAACTTGCATGCGATAACCTAACAAAAAACTTATCCAATTATATACAAGAAGAAGAAGCATATGAGAAAAAAAGTAAGCATATGAGAAAAAAAGTATATGAGAAAAAACGGAGAAATTCAAAGTTTTTTGTAAATATATCCTAAAAAACTAACTATTTTTTATTCAAAGCGATTTTCGAACAGAATATGGATAAATATTTATCAAAATTGCTGATAATTTACACTTTTTACAAATTTTAATATTAATGTTTATGTACTAGACGATGAGCTACGATCGTATGATCTTTAGACTTAGCCCATTGAATATGGCTTTATAAGCTAACTTGCAAAAGTCAAGATTGGGCTTTTACAATTATTTATTTATTTATTTTTATTTGCCCATAGTCCAAGGCTTCGACCGCTGCCCTTGGGCTAAAGGAGTTTTAAAATCGATTGATCTGTCGCGGAGGGGGGGGGGATCAGATCGAGAGCCAGGGTTGAGTGGGTGGAGGAAGAGTGTGGATATAGGGAGAGGCACTTGGAGGAGCAATTTCTCTGCTTATTCTGTTCTTTCTTTCTTTCTCCGCCAACTAGAAGCTGTGAGCCCCAAAATCCGATTGCCTGGGGGCATAGCGCCTAAGGGGTGTTGAACTGGGATTGGGAGGGAATCGGCAAAGGGATGTGGAAACATTCAGCGACGGCTGTCTTGAAAATTGTGTAAAAGGCGAGAAAAACAACAATAATGAAGATAATGATGAGGAGGAAGAAGAGGAGAAGCAATAATTTGAGAAAAATAATGATAATTAGTTAATAGGTGTTATTTAAAATTATCAAATAATTGAAATAATTAATCGAAGTAACAAATATCAAAATATGTTATTTAATTAATTAGGTAATCACCGTGTTTTTCAATATGTTTTTCGTATTCTTTTAGTTTTTGCTCTATCTTTACTTACTATAAATCGAACACACTACAATTTAGATAATTTGAGAGAAAAAATAACATCGAGATATAATTTGATAAATATTTATTATTTTAATCTATTTTTACTATTTTTTGCAAGCAATTGTATTTTATTGTAAATTCAAATATTTTTAAAATTAATTTATTTTATTTTTTAATTTGATTTTTAAAAATTTATTTATTATGTTTGATTTTTTCCTTATTAAATTAAATTTAATTTCATTAATTCAGGTTAAAATGTCGATTTTTGGGTCCAAAATCCACAAAAATGTACTGTACTTCTGAACACCTGATTTTCTGAACCCCTTTTTTTCTTTTTGCACTTCCCTTTAGCAATCTATGACCTTTTCAACCAAAATTTATTTTATTTTTTGAACCTTTTACGCAATTGAAATTGATGGTTCGTTTTGTTTGTTCAGATGAATTTTTGATAAAACTCCAAAACCCACCGTATCGGAGGTAAAAAGGCAAACAATTTGGGCAATTCGAAATTTAAAATTCGGATAAAAAGTCATAAGTTCAAATTCAAAAATAAAAAAATGCACCCACTAAACTCCTAAATTAAATATTAGGTTAAATTCATTTTTTGTTAAATTAAAATTTTCTAAATAAAATTGAAAAAATAATAAAAGTGTTAACAGAGTAAAGAAATTTAAAACAATTTATTTGATTTTTTTGATAAAAATCTCAGATCCAGTGAGAATTTTTTGTTTCGTCAAAAACTGATAGGAATATGATGTACGGTGTTTTTTAATTTTGTATTTGGAGAAAATAAAGCCTAAGCTTAACCCCCAGGATTAGGCCTGAATTCTAAGCCTAAATTTTAGGTCTAGTTTGATTTGATTTATTTTTTTGAAGGTGTGCAAATGCCCGGCACAACTCGTCGTTGGCATTTTGCCGCAACTTTGGTTGTTCTTCTCCATGTCGTCCTGTTGCTGCTTGAGCATCAGGCCAATGCATGTTGCGGCGGTTGTTGCTGCGGAGGGTGCGGTTGCGGTTGCGGGGGAGGCGGTTGTTGCAGCTACGGCAGCTATCGACCGCAGGTAAAAAGTAAAAAGTACGTACCGTATTTCCACTAATAGAAACCACTCCAAATAGAGGGATGATGGCTTCTATTGGAGGAAATACGGTATAGATAAAGGCTTAATCACATAAAATACCATAAAATGCAGCAAATTTTTAAAATTTTAAATAAAAAAATTCAAAAAATGCTTAAAAATTAAAATAAATAAATTTTTAATTTTAGCAACCAGCAGTTGTCGAAGTACATGATGTAATACGTGTACGTGATGGTAATTTTTAATTTTTTTTAATTAATATTATATTAAATTTATTTTTCTTTAATTTAAAAATTCTATAGGAAAATTCGAAAAAACAAAAAAGAAACAATTTAAATTTTGAGAAGTTTTTTAATTAAATAAGAATTAAATAGAAATCATAAAAAGCAAAAATATAAAAATTTTATTTGAAATTAAAACTTTTTGATGCTTATAAATTTTGAAAATAAAATAAATAAAATCAATTTTCTATAAATTTTTGATATTTTTGACTTTATAAGAATCAAGTAAAAATTTAAAATAAAATTTAAACATTTATTCCAAAATTTATTTTTTGTTGCGTTTTGAAGCTTTGTTTTTTCATTATTTTATAAAAATTACAGTATAATCAAAGAATTTTAGTTTCTTATTTCAGATAGCAGAAGCAGAGAAAGAGACAGGGACAGAGATCGTGACAGAGATAGAGACATAGTCAGAGACATAGACAGAGATAGAGACAGAGATAGAGACATAGTCAGAGACATAGACAGGGACAGAGACATTCCACGCTACAGCCGATACGGTAGCAGTGATACTGGCTACAGTAACAGCCGTGCCAGTAGTTACGATAGTTACGATAGCAGCGTACTGTATGGTGCAAGTCCGCCTTACAGTCAAAGCCAGCTGGCTGCACTGGTTGCCCAAATGAGGGAGCAGGTCAAAAATAAATACCGTATTTTCGTCAAATACAATAGTACCCCAATAATTCGGTGAATTGAAAAAAAATATTGAAACAATAAAGATAAAATGCCTAAAAATATAAAAATTATTAGAAAAATTTCACCCTTCCCATTGGTTTGAATTTCACCTTTTCAACCTTTTCAAACTTTGAAAAGGTACCCCAGGGGGTACTATTAGAGGAAGTATGGCAAAAAATTAAAATCTATAAAAATTTATTCAAAAAACTTTAATTAGTTTAAAAAAATAAAAGTAATATTGCTTAAAAACTCATTTTATTGTTTATGTGGCACATGGCACTATATAGAGACTATAAACTAAAATTTTCAAAAAAAATCAATGAGAAATTTACCGATTTCTTCATATAATATTTCATATTTGCTTTTTAGCTAACTTTTTCCTGTTTTTTGTATAAATTTTGAATTTTTTCGATTTTTTAATTGAGATTTTAGCCTCGTACAACAACCACGACCACCAGAACCCCGATCTTCCTCCGTACATCCACCACAACCACCAAAAGGCCCACCACCACGCCCGAAGGACCGCCCGCCTGGATGCGGTACTTCTTCGATGGACTGCACCAGCAACTAGCACCGGCGCCGACCACAACCAGCACAACAACCACCACAACCAAAGCTCAGGTTGCTGGCATTCCGCCGGAGCAGCTACAGGTGCACAATCTTTTCTACAAACAGTCCTATAAAACAGTTTACCGTACTTTCTCTAATTCCAGGGCTGGACTTTTAATTTTTCAACACCACCTCTATGGGGCGTAAAATTGGAGACGACTGTATAATTAGAGTAAAGGCGGTATTAAAGGGGATAAGAAAATCGAAAAATCGGTAGTGGAAACAATGAAAAATCGAAAAAATGGAAATTGGATTAAATTTTCAAAAAATTTTGGAATTTTTTTAGAAAATTTGTGTGAATTTCGCCGAAATTGGCGTAAATACGGTAATAAATTTTTAAAACATATTTTGTAGGCTATTCTGGATGCGATGCTTGCGCAGCACTCCAATTTGTTCGTGCAGCCCACCACAACCACAACAACCACCCCGCCCCCGCCACCAGCACCGCCACAGCTCAGCGAGGAGCAACAGGAACAACTGGCGGCCATCATGCAGACATTGGGACTAAAGTACCGTAATTCCTCCAATAGTACTCCCTACGATATCTAAAGCCGTTATAATTCCTATAATAAATTTAATCCCTCTTCTCCAATAATGAAAATTGAAAAAATTGCAAAACTTTCAGTTACAATAAAATTAATTTTATTACAAAATAAATTTTATTTAACATTTTCCGCCTTAATTTTTCCCCGTCTAAAAATTTCTAGTTGAAAATGATTTGGTTTTTGACATAAAAAATGTTTGTTTTTATGAAATTTTGGGACTAAAAAATGTTGTTATTTTGGCTTAAAATTTTTCAGCGTAAAATATATTTTTAATTTTTAGAGATCAAACACCGGACCAATTCATGGATCTGATTGCGCAAGATGCGGCTGCCCAAGCTGAAAATGAAAATCCGAAACGTAAAATAATATTTTATAGATTATTGACAAAAATACCTACTCAAATTGTAATTTTTGCAAAAAAACATACATAACCAAAAAAATTAGTAATTTTTTGGCATAAATTTGGACTTCTTTATTCTACCAATTTAAAGCATTTACCAAATTGGTTTTTTTATGGAATTCTATTTTTTAATTGTCAATATTGTTGGTTTATCGTACTTTTACTTTATTGGAAAATTTAATTTAATTTTACTGTTACGGAAAATTTAATTTTAAAATTTATATTAATCAATAAATTATTATCTTATTATTATTTTTATTTATTTATTATTTTTATTTCAATTTAATCAATTCAATTTTATCAATTTTTCAGCGGTGTTTGCGCACGCCGTTCCGCGCCTTCTGTCACTGCTCGGCGATGATGAGATGATCAACACCAATGGGTCTTCGTCCTCCTCCCAATTTTCGTCGGACTTCGACTCGTCCACCCCATCTCCAAACGACGCCAACATCCCCATCATCCCGGTCAATTTGCCGATTCGACCGGCCAAACACGACGAATGGACTGTACGCGAAAATGTGAGCCAAAAATATTTACAAAATTATTTACTACGATATATACCTATATCGTATTTTTCGAAAATGCAAACCGTATATACCTATTTCGCAGATACATACCATATATTTTTTCGATTTTATGTATAAAATATATTTAAAGGTTGAAAAATTCAATTTTTTAGATTTAGGTTTATAGTAAAATTCGAAAAAAAAATCCAAAATTTTAATGCAATTTAGTTTTTCGCTTGGGAAAATAGTGCTTTATCGCTGGATAAGCTTGGCATAATGGAACTCCAATTTGACATCTCGGAAGTTGGAGGCTACGAAAAGGTAGATTTTTTTGGCACTGTAAAAAATTATCATTTTTTCAAAAGGGTCCCTATGATTTTGCAAAATTTGTTTAAGACCCCTACTTGCATATTGGGACTATAATTTAATTTTGAAGTTACTACTTATAAAATTTGATTATTTTTTACCGCCAAAATTTTCAAAAAAAATTAAGTCAAATTTTAATTTGTTTGAAACTGCCAAATATCTAATCTTCGACCTGAAATTTTTTAAACATTTAAAATCTTTAAACAGCTAAATCCGGCCTTGGTTGGGATTGGGAGTGTTGAAGATGAAGAGACAGAGGAGGAACTGAATGACGATGACTATGAGAATGTTCTCATGGATTTCTACTACAAAGTAAAACAAAAAAAAACGATTAATTTTTTAATAAAAAAAATAATTTTTATTTTTCAATTTTTTTTATATTTAATTAAATGGGTGAAAATTGGTATTAAGATAGGTCAGTTATTTGAATCCCTATTATCTAATTATACATCCGGGGACATGTAAATAACACATCAAAATTATACAAACACATCAAAATTATAAATAACACACCAAAATTATACATCCGGGGACATGTAAATAACATAATAAATAACACGTTATGGATCGTGCATATGATCAAAAATTACGGTATTTTAAAATGAAAATACTGTTTCAACCTAAGATACGGTATTTCAAATTTCAATATAAATTCTTTTTTTTAAGTTTGACATGTACGATGCGCGCTGGGGCGAGGGAGTGGACGCGGAGGACGGACCGGATACGGTATTGCGCTGGAAGGGAGGAGACGACGAGAGTGGAGAAAAGAGTGCGGATAAAGGAGAGGAGGAAAAGAGTGCAGAGGAAACAGAAGAGAGTAGGGTGAATGAAGAGAAACATAGTTCAGAGGACGAAAAAGACAGTGAGGAGGGAGGATACTTGCACAGAATGTGGAAGAAATATTTCTGAATTTTCGCTTTGAAACGCACAATTCCGGGATATTGTATCTACCATATGCAAACTAGTATAACTGTCTGTAAGACGATTAAATTGGACAAAAATGCAATAAAAAAATTAAAAATTGAAGAAAATGAAATTGCAATTTTTAAACTTTTAATGATTTTTTATCGAAAAAATACAAAAAAATTGAAAAAAATTCAAATGTTTTATTTAGGAATTTTAAGAATAAAATCAAAAATTCAAAAATTTTAGTTTCGATGATTTAAAATTAAAAAATTTGATATATTCGGATATTAGTGATCAGTGGCCTTGAAATCCTAAAATAATAATTAAAAAACATTTTTTCTTTAAAGATTAGGATAGGATCATATAATTTTCAATATAATGACAAAAATATATAAGAAACTAAAAGAGAGTACAGAGATAATGAGAGAAAGAAGAGAGAGCACTAACAAATGCCAGCGCAAGGTAAAACTGTGTGCAAAAAGAAGAGTGTACAGAGAAGCGAGAGAAGAAGAGAGATAGTACGCATGTTTTATTCGTTTCCTCTCCTCCGCCTGTTTCCCATAAACAAATTCGGGCACATAAAGCCCCATTTATATATAAGCGAGTTCAGCCGGCAATGACGGTGTGTCGGATATTCGGTGGAGGAGTGCGTGCATCTTTGGCGGGTGTGTTGGACAGTGCTGCAGGTCCGAATAAAAGCGGAGAATATATAAAAGTACTGCGGATCAGGCCATTGCGCAACTGTGTCTGGTGGTTGCGCGCCGTCTCTTTCCTTTTGATTGGAAAGTTCCCAAAAATGACAATGGCCCCAACACGCCAATTGGCCCGCTGCCCAACAGTGGCGATGTCTCGCATTTCGTCGAAGCCGGTTACCCGACCCAATTTTTTAATAAATTCTCAAAAGAATTAACACAAATAGAAGCAAAATAATTTTGACATGTTTTCATTTTTGAAATCCAAACTTTATTATTAAAAAGTAACAAAAATTATTTTTGAATTTTTACACATTATTTTATTTTTCTTTGATTTTGCGTGACCAAATTTTCAAGTTTTTTAATTTAAAATGCTAATGCATCAATTTTTGGACACTCAATAAGTTTTATCAATTAAAAAATTCAAATTTTTGCGCAAATCCAATGTTACTCTAGGGGATACTGAAAAATATGAGCCCCCCTCCCCGCTCTCCATTAATAGCCTCTCATAGGTGGCGGATTTGTTCTATAATTTTAAAAATTCGATTTTTTGGCATTGCAATATGTTTTAGTTGTAAAATAAAAGAAAAACCAATAAAAATAGTGAAAATATATCAAAAACCTGCAAATTAATTAAAAATTGTGTCGTAAAAATTATGTCGGATTTTTGGTGGAGAAGTGCGCGCATCTGGCGGGTGTGTTGTGCTGCAAGTCCGAATCAGGGTTGCCGCGGGTCGGCAAAAAAGTCGGGTCGGGTTTCGGGTCGGGTCGTCTGAAAATTCTTCGGGTCGAGTATCGGGTTTCGGGTCGCGAAAAACCTCGGGTATCGGTTTTTGGGCGGAAACCATGGTCCGAATCCGCAATTTCGCAATGCGTTGAAGTACGGTGCAAACCAGCGGGTTGGGACTTATGCACAGACCGGCCATTGCACAACCGACCAGCGACTCGGTTGCGCGTAATCCCTTTTCACCCATAGCAATGTCTCGCATTCCATTGAAGCTGAATTTCCAGGCCAATTTTTTTAATTTAATCAAAATAAATTCCCAAGAAATTGAAGCAACGTAATTGTTACACATTTTTAAAAATGACAACGAAAAAAAATTATTTTATATCTATTTTAAAAAATTATTTCTAACATGTAAGTGTAAATTTAGAATTTGACTTTGCGTTTTCAAATTTTTGGTTTTATTAAATTAAAAGTGCTAATGCGAGAATTTTTTAAGGACAATGATTGGATCGCCCCCCAGCCCCCTCGTGGGGGCTGGGGTAGTTGAGTTTGATCACCACTCAGGCCAC